>SNQJ01S0185061.1:7525-26305 GCA_010110895.2 Picea sitchensis | reverse complement strand
AGGGACCCACGACTCGCCTTTTGTGAGTAACCAATCAATTACATGAAAAGCAGACGTGTTCCCCAAATGAGGGCACAAATCCCAAGGGCAATTTAATTAAATGAAGTGGGTAAAGGGGTGTAAAGGTTAGGAAAGAGTTAGGAAGGGTCAGGTGGGGTCCCTCATTAATTTTCACTTTAATTTACCTTATTTGTTCATTAATTACAAAATTTGACATTTTACCAATGTCCCGGGTTAGCAATTAAAATTGCTTTTGTCCGACTAAGACTCCTAAGTGGACAAAACCCTAGCAAAACTTGTCCAACTGAGTTGAAACTTGGTCCAAGGGTGTAGGGGGTCTCATTACGTTTCTTTTGAGTACAAATAACCCTATCAAAAGCCCATGGACCTAAGTTTTACATTAATTATCCATAATTAATTAACTAAATTCCCAACCTTATGAATAATTAATTAATTAAAAAAAGCCTATCCTAAAAATCACGAAACTTTGTGTGGTGCCTTACATGGTCATTTACATCATTCCTAAACAATATATACCCAAGGATGACTTCATTAGAATGCCTTTCACCACTTTGGAGGATTTATTGCTAGTGGGAGTGAAAAACTCAAGGAAGATTAATAAGGCTGGTTAGGCCTGTTATCGCTCAGTTTGTAGTTTAGGTCAAGTAGCTGAAGGGTAAGGGTAAAACTGGTGTAACAGGAGCTTCCCCACCCACTGTCACCTCGATGGGGGGCTCTTTCTATTTAGGGTGGATAAGCCCAAGGGAGACATCCTTGGCAATCTGGGGTTTTGAAAGGAAAAGGCTAGAAGTATTAAGGCTAGTTTCCCCTTCACAGATTACTGCCCAGAAGATAGTCAAATGAAGAAAAACCACAGAGAAGACACCTGCTTGCGAGACAAGGCAACAATGAAACTAATACATGCAATAGTGGTTAGTTCTTCATAGATCAATGACTATCTATAATTAAGGTACATGAGCATAATCAGCAGTAAATATTGACGAAGTCAATGTTTTCAATAATGACAATGGCATATAATATTACTTGTCAATAAACACTGAACAATATAGCATCCAATGGAAATAATCAATCCTTGAATTAAATCAATTCATTAAATGTTATTAATTGCTCACATACTATAAGTTGTTGCGTCACTATGCTAGAGATGACGTTAGCTTTTCCTAGGGTTAGTATGATAGACAAGAAGGTCAACGTTTTGCAAATTAGCCAATGAAAACTATTAATACATCAATGTCTATCACAGGATGACCAAGCCACAGTATTTTCTATCAACCAAAAGCTCAAATAAGGCATGACGTCATCATCAATTTCTAGGTTAGTAGACGTTAGGGTTAGTTAGGGTTTCAAATTTGAAAGTTTTGAAAGATTTTTTTTACACAACAAGCTCAATGTTGGGGAAAAAACTAGTGCCTTAGGGTATTATGGAGTCAAAAGCAAGGGCAAGATCTCGGGAGGATCAAAATCTAAAGACTAGAGAGTTAGGTTCTATGGTGCTGCAATGGCAGGGCCCTAGAATCAAAACCCTAAGGGAAGGAGGCTCATTCTGGTGTTGCTTAAGCAAGGCCTCATGCTCCTTCCTCTTTCTTAATATATTCTTGTAAAAACGGCTAGCTTTAAAACACAAATCTAAGGGAGAAAGGTGTTGCAAGAGCAAGGCCCTTCAAACCCTAAAAAGTTAAAACCCTAGGTGTAGAATCAACTAGGCCTAGGGCGTCACCTTTGTTCAACTTATATCTCAAAGCTAACTCAGAAAAAGGATGATTAGTGTAGCAACGGCTAGGCTATATCCTCCTTAATCAATGGCTAAAACAAGTTTCTCTAGCATGGGGACATATAGCAAGGACCTACTTGTGTGCTTGCTACCTAGGGTTTCAAGATTAAGCAATATAATAGCAATACAATAACAAATACAAAATTTAGCCTACAACCATTCATTCAATAAGTTTTGCGTAAACCACTTACAAATCATGAAGAATGCTCATCAAACCCTAGTTGTAAACCTTCAATGAGAGAAACACCATAATATGCCAAGAAAATCCTCCACACAAAGGTTAGCCTCACTTCCAAGAACCAAAATACCAAGACAAAGACTAAAAATAGATCTCTCTAGAAATTGAGTTATATCATCTTTAAAATGAGAACCCAGCGTCCTCTATTTATAGCAATCAATGACAGCACAATTAAATTTTAGGTCATTAAAATAGTACATTAAAGGTTGACTAACAATTTTACACTATTTTTACATTAAATGTCATAATTAAAACCTAAAACAAGCTACTAATGTGACGTAATTCCATTTTAGGGTGACTTTATCCCTTTTTAGGGAAAATGAGATATCTAGGAGCAAAACATTAGCCCCACTTGGGTTTCTTCAAGCTACCACACATGCCAAATGACCTCGACACCACGCCACATTCTCGGATAGCCAACTCTCTGGTGGTGGCGTCACATCTGTCTATCATAATCAAACGCCCCATCTGTAGTGGTTGATCCCCTAATTTTGGGCTGCACCTTAAAGTGTCCTAGGTGTAACTTCCTTCTTTCTTCTCATGTAATGGCTCATCATAGCGTTGTCATGTCTCTGCCATCCAGCCAATCCTTCGATCATATAAATGTGGAGTCCACCGAGGGATCATAGCAATGTCGGTCATATTTCAAAATTAAATTTATCAAATACGTGCAGAAATCCTAGCATATCCTCTAAGAGCTCAAAGACATTACACATATCTACTATACAAAGCTGAAGAAACAAATGGGAATAACCTTCAATAAATACACAAAGAGATTGGCATTCAATGTAAAATCAATCTTTATTATATCAATCATGATAAATATGCTCATACACACCAATATTGTTCTTCCAAGTCACTATTCTTGATTTAGGGTGGCGTCTGACCCTGATATTAGGTCAAATTTGAAGGCAATGAGAGGGCGTTTTGTAAAACAAGCTTATGAAAATAATCCCGGCAACTCAAAGCCTATCAAAGGGGTGACAATGTCAAAACGTTTAAGGCCAAACAAGAGGTTTAACAAGTATGGCGTCACCTATATTATTCTTGGTTAGGGTTAGGATTAGCTAGTCAAAGAGGTGGGCGTTTGGCTAAATTTACCAATGAAATTGCTCAATACCTCTATGGCTGCTCGAGGGATGAGTCAATTGCAACTTTTAGTCCAAACACAGAAAGTTCAAAAAAGGCAAGACATCATCAACAATTAGGGTTAGTCTAGGCATTTAGGGTTAGTTAGGGTTTCAAATTTTAAGGTTTGAAAGAGTTGTTTTAGCACAAAAACCTCAGCGTTGTACTTCTTAGACCTTCAGTGCCTTGGGTTAATGGAGGTCAAATGGATAAAGGCTAATGGCTTGGAGAGACTTAAACCCAAGGACAAGAAGGTTAGGTTTAATGAAGATGGCTGCAATGGAAGGGCCGCAAATCAAAACCCTAAGGGGTGGAGGCTCATTCGGTGTAGCTAAAGCTAGGCCTCATGCTCCTCCCTCTTTCATATTAAAGACTCTTTGGCAAAATGGCTAGCTTCAAACTATAAGTCTAGGGCTGAAAAGTGTTGCTTGGGGACAGGCTTTTCAAACCCTAAAGGTCAAAACCCTAGGTGTGCCAAGCTAAATTAGGCCTAGGGCGTCTTCCTCCTTCAACTTATAATTCAAATCCAACTTCGAGGAAAAAGAAAGGCTAGTGTAGCTATGGCTAGGCTAAAACAATCTCACTTTAATCAATGAAACTTAAACAAGATTTTATCATGGGGACATGAAGCAACAACCTACTTGTGTGATTGCTCCCTAGAGGTTTCAATGATTAAGCAAATAATAACAATGTAACCATAAAAGTAAAATTCTACCTACAACCATTCAATCAAAGTTTTGCATGCAAAATATGCTTACAAATCAATGAAGAGCATAATCAAACCTAGTTGTAACACCTTCCAATGATAAAAGCACCATTACATATGCCAAATATAATCCTCCAAGTGTAGAGCCTCAACTCCAAAAGACAAATAACCAATACAAAGGAGCTAAAAGAGTATCTCTCACAAGAGCAGTTGTGTTATGTCAAAATGAGGCTCAACGTCCTCTGATATATATCATCCTTATGACCTTTAATTAACAAAATAGGTCATTAAAAAACAACCAAACCAAAGGTTGACACTTGATACCCGATTATTTGTCATTAAATGCCAAAAGTGAGTAGAAAATGGAGACGTCAAGCCCTATAGGGGAGACGTTGGCCCCTTAGGGCATAATCATCATCCAACAAGCAAAGCGTTGGCCCCTCACGGGGCTCACGCAGCCTACCATGTGTGGTACTGGCTGCGCCCGGCCTGCCATGCACGCTCCCAAAAAGCGTCATTTGTCACGGGTGGCGTCCTATCCATCAAGGCCATCATCCCATCTGCGGGGTTGATCCCCATAGGTCAAATCTACGCCAAAGCGTCCTGATGAGGCGTCCTTCTTCTTCTCCATCGCGAGGAGCTCATCATAACTGCATCCCTGCCTCTGCCATCCCGGCAACCATCGATGGGCTCTTCAACCCCATAGTGGAGGTTGGGGCTAATCATCTCCCCATGTGCATCGATCCTCACGGTACACATCCATCGGGTATGGTCACGCACATCAAAGAGACCCCCACCCTCCATGGGCTCATGGAGTCACAGATATCATAGCAATGTAAATCATATTTCATTATTAAAGTTATCAAACATATGCATTAAATCCCTAGCATATCATCCAAAAGCTCAAAGAGACATTACACAGATCTCTTATACAAAGCTAAGGAAACCGATGGAACAACCTATTGGGCTAATACCCACAAAGGATGGAAAGTTTCCTCAAAGATTATTCAAGCCATGTTTTAAGAGGGTGATATGGTTTTAGGGATGTCCAGGTCATCAAATGAACCAAGAGTAGGTATTATACGTGGGTGCCTTTGTGGGAGGCCGAGTTATCATGGATGCATTTTTTTCCAAGCTCTTTTATTGCCTTATCTTTCTTTTATTGCTTTTCTTTATTTTTTTTTACTACAAGGTCTAACCCGAGGAGGACTGCTTGCTTGGTTTTGGTGGCAGTGACGGCGTTACACACTAATATCTTCGCAGAAATGAGAAGGTTGAGAAACAATTGATAGAGACCCCCTTTCCTTTGGCCATGCACACAAAGGTCACTACCACAGTTTGGTGACGAGATAGTGGCAATGTCATGCTAAATACCATGAACATAATTGGCATTTCGTGATGAGATCTACCATCCTCTTGGTTAGGTCTTGCATTTATTTATTTTATCAATTTTCTTAGGGTCCCTCGGTTTCTTATTGAGAGGCCTTTTATTACTATCGAGGATCCACAGTGAAGCATCTCGGTTTTATTTCCTATGGTACACCTTTTACCGGTTGCTTTTACCTCCTGTGCCTTTAACCCCTTCTTCCCAAAAGACAAAGTGTACCACGAGAGGTCATCCTAATGGCGGAGACTAGGGGAATGGGATGGATAGTGGGGTATAAGATGTAAAAGTGATAAGATGGTGGGGAGGCGGACGATGGCTCTGTAAATCTCTCTTGTTAGCTAACCAAAACCCATGAATAACTTGACTTGCTAAGTTGCCCCATCAATCCCACCAACAATGGTCAAGAGGATTAGTGTAATATCAAGGTCATCCGAAATGAAAGGAACCTAATGTATATAAGAAGGTTATAGCAGGTCAAATATGACACATACCATGATACCTCGGACAAATTACCTTATGGAGCAAGAACTCTTTATGATATAGGACCAAGTTGATGGTGATGGATTTTGCTGTTGTTGACAAGACAAGTATTATGGAAGAAGAAAAGGGTGGGCTCTCTAGGGCTATGCTCAGGTCACTCCTGCTCTAGGTACTCCATGTCTGGGACCATGTAGACCTCGAGACATGATCTCTAGTTATCCCTAGATATGGGATACTTGAGGTCTTATTACATTATTTTCTTAGGGTCCCTTTTGTTTCTTATCGAGGAGGCCTTTTTATTGCCTTCTGGGACCCACAGAGCTGAGAAGCATCTCTAGGTTTCATTTCCTATGGATTTTATATTTTACGAGCTGCTTTTACCCACGGGCCTTTAGCCTTCTTCCCATAAGGAAAAGTGTAACCCTCAAAGGTCATCCTAATGCATTTGGACTAGGAATGGGATGGATGGATGGGAGATATGATGTGAAATGATAGAATGGTGGGGGCCGGACTGATGTCTGTAAATCCCCTCGGTGGCTAACCAAAGGAAGCCATGAATACAAGCTTGCTAGGTCACCTCAGTAAACCCTCCCAACCATGGTCAAGTGGATTGAGTGTAATATCAGGTTATCCAGGAAATGTAAGGAATTTGATGCATACATCTGAAAGTTATGGTGATCAAACATGACACATACCATGATACCTTGGACCAATTACCTCATGGAGCAGGTGCTTCTCGATGCAAGTCCAAGCCGATGGTGATGGAAGAGCTGCTGGCATAATAATAGGATAGTCGGTGAAGAAGAAGAAGGATGAGCCTTCGGGGCTATGCTTAGGTCACACGGCTCTCGATCTTAGGGTCTAGGACTTGTGGGCCTCGGACATGATCTCTAGTTATCCCTAGAGATTGGGGATAACGTAAAACCAACTTAGGGACATGTGCTCACCGTGGAGTGCATGATAACCTCAACATCGTCATAAAGGCTATACCTGCTTACACTTGACAAGAAATCATCAGTGACAAAGGTGGGGGTGGTATTGCCACCCTATAAAACAATACATGTATACATATGAGATAAAACAATCCATATGCATATATAAGGGAAACAAAAAAAATAGAGATGGTATAATACGAAATGCCTACCTAGGTATATTTACCTGTGAAGTCAGGTTCCCTCGCCTTGGTGGGGTTTGAGGGGGCGTCCGTTGATGGGTAATGGATGCCTTCTTCCTTCCAAGGTGGACAAGTAGTATGAGTTATCTACTGATTCCATTTTGACCTTGAAGGGTCCAAGCCACGATTGTGTCACGTCCAACTACATTAGTAGGATCTCCTTTTTGAGTATCCCACATGCATACCAACTCTCCCTCCTTGTATTTTTGGTTCTTGTGTTTGGTGGTTCCTTGAACAACCGGTGTATTGTATTGGGAGGTGGGTGGGCTTCTGGAGTCAAGGTTTCTTGCTGGGATGGATGTATCCGTACATCTTCTTCATTCTTTGGTCTTTTAGTATTTTCACCATCCCTACTTCTTTGTTCTGAAACCGATCTAGGAGTTGTTGATATTCCTCTTTCTTGGGCCACTCCATCTGATCAAAGTCTTCTTCTATAGTGATGGCATGTCTTCTGGAGAGTATTCTTGAAGTGTTTGTATCACATCTTTCTACGATTCATTCACAATAGGAGCAACATCTTGTAAATGAGTTCCAATTATTGGCATATGTACAAGATGTTGTTCCATCTTTCAAAGGTAGTCGTAAAAAGGTTAGATCCATTTCAAGGGACCCACCTATCATGTACTTAGAACTTCCTAGATAACAACATTCCCCACACATCCAGGGACATCAACAACTATAATGTCTATGTGGTATCTTCTCGGTATTTCAAGTATTGCCACGACATTCATAACAACTACCATGTGTGGGTATTGCTTTTGGATTCAATCTAAAGAACCTTGTAAAGGCTACACAGTTTACTTCGAGGCCCATCTAACATGACTTTGAGAGACATCATGTTTGCACTAGCACTTGTATCCAGCATGCAATTGTTGGGTATTTGTTGTTCATCATGAGAGTCATTAAGAAAGGTGGGTTTCATCGTATTGGATCCTGAAGTGGTCATCTTGTAGCATAATCGAGGGGTCCATAGGCTCAGCCGTTCATGAAAAGAAGGTGTTGAAGTGTTCTTTAACAATAGAAGGGATCTTAATTATGGCTTCTTTAGAGGAACCTTCACATACATCTTCGACAAAGCTCCTTCAAAGTCAAAGTCAAGGGTAATAGTATCAGCTTTTTTTTTTCTTAGGAGGAGGAACTTCAAATTTTTTTGTTTGATTACTTGTAGATTGGATTGGGTTCCTTCTCCTTCTCCTTGGACTGCACTTCTTTAGTTTTCGCGATTAAGGTTGGGTGTTAATTATTTCCAATCTTAGCACTTCTCTTGTTGCTTCCTTCAAGGCTTGTTGATGTTTTGCATCAGTGATGTTTATCTGAGAAGCAGTCAAAGTTATTGACTTGTTGTTGGTGGCGTTATGGGACACTCATTCTCCCAATGTGCTTCAGTGCATTCAGGGCACCAAGGGTTTCATCAACCACATTTGTAGGGGAAAGAGTATTCCGGGACTTCATTTTCATTCTTGTTTGTAGGCTTGATTCCCTTTTTGGAATGGCCCTTTGAATGGAGGTCTAGGTGCCTGTGTCTGGGATTTTTCAAGTCTTATGATCCGGTTCATCATTTCTTCTTGATTATTCATGATGCTATCCACTTGCCGAGGCTTGTAACTACGTCTTGTGCGAGAGATCGAAGTAGGCTCAACATTGTGAACTACTACGCCCGGTATATATTTTCCCCCTAGGGTTAGCAAAGGGGCTCAATCTTGGATGAAAGGAGATTTCCTTCAATCTTTGTTGCAAGCTCTTGGGCTTCTTAGATGGGACGGGATGGCAGTTGGCCTTTGAAAGATCTAGTATAAATGTGAACAAGGTAATCATCTTTTGGATGGTGGCTTAGAAATTAGTTAAGGGGCCGTCTTGAACACAGTATGAAACTCGAATGGATTCATTCTCACATCTGGCAATGCCATTTAATCGGGTGAGTAACATGTTTGGATCTTCTTTGATACTCCACCTTATTAGGAAGATTTCCTCAAGTCTATCCATGGTCTTAATGCTTCCGTAGTGACCAAGATATGATGTCTTGCACAACATCATCTGAGGGAGTAGCAGGAAGAAGAGCTTCATGACCAAATCCTCAACATCATCATTGATGAGACATTTGAAAAAATGCCAGAAGTTACTCATATGCTCTAACACTAGTAGCATCGGTGCCGATAAATTTAGGCAACCACTTCTCATATTTAGGTAGCATTTGCCTAGGGTAGCCAAGTATGGCTAACATGTCTAGTGGTTTGAACAAGGTAGATGACCATTATCTCTGATTGTTGACTAGATTTGTAGTATGTCGATGTGAGAGGTAGACATGTTTAAAGAAGTCTCTTTCCAAAAAGTGACTTGACAAGAGGTGAATTAGTAGGAGGCTTCCTTGAAAGTTATAGGAGGGTTATTGAACCTATTTTTGGTTTGTGGAGTTGCGGTATTTTTCACGAAACTACCAAAGAATAGGGGGAAAAATTTGTAGTGGAATTAAGCCAAGCAAGCTTGTAAAGAAAGGTCTTTGAGGCAAGGATTACCAAAGGTTTTGTGGATTGAGGAAGATTGACTCGGTGTTCCTAAACATGACCAAAATGTGCTTGAGTATGTAGTTTAGGTCCAAAAGTAAAATTTGAAGGCTAAGGGGTCAAACTGGCAGTAGCGAGACTTCCCCACCCAATGTCACCTGGATGTGGGGCTCTTTTTTCTATTTAGGGTGGCTAAGCCCAGGGAGACATCTAGCAATGCAGGGTTTTTGAAAGGAAAAGGCTAGAAGGATTAAGATGGAACCCTTCCCGCAGTTACCACCAGAAGATAGTCAAATGAAGAAAAACCACAGAAGAGGCACTTGCTTGCGAGACAAGGCAATAATGAAACTAATACATGAAGTAGTGGTTAGTTCTTCATAGATCAATGACTATCTATATTTAAGGTACATGAGGAAGCATAATCAGCAGGTAAATATTGATGAAGTCAATGTTTGTAATAATGACAATGACATATAATATTACTTGTCAATAAACACCGAACAATATAGCATCCAATGGAAATAATCAATCAGATTAAATCAATGCATTAAATGTCATTAATTGCTCACATACTATAAGTTGACGTCATCTCTAGAGATGGCCATTGACTCTTTCTAGAGTTAGTATGATAGACAAGAAGGTCAGCGTTTTGCAAATTAGCCAATGAAAACTATTAATACATCAATGTCTATCACAGGATGACCAAACCCTGAGTATTTCTATCAACCAAAAGCTCAAATAAGGCATGGCATCATCATCAATTTCTAGGTTAGTAGGCGTTAGAGTTATTTAGGGTTTCAAATTTGAAAGTTTTGAAAGATTGTTTTAAACACAATAACCTCAGCGTTGGGGAGAAAAACCAGTGTTTTAGGGTATTATGGAGTCAAAGTAAGGGTAAGATCTCGGGAGGATCAAAATCTAAAGACTAGAGTTAGGTTCTATGGTGCTTTGCAATGGAAGAGACTAGAATCAAAACGCTAAGGGAAGGAGGCTCATTCGGTGTTGCTTAAAAGCAAGGCCTCATGCTCCCTTCCTCTTTCTTAAGATATTCTTGGCAAAACGGCTAGATTTAAAACACAAATCTAAGGGAGAAGGTGTTGCAAGAGCAAGGCCCTTCAAACCCTAAAAAGTTAAAACCCTAGGTGTAGAATCAGGCCCAGGCCTAGGAAGTCACCTTTGTTCAACCTATATCTCAAAGATAACTTAGAAAAAGGATGATTAGTGTAGCAACGGCTGGGCTATATCCTCCTTAATCAATAGCTAAAACAAGTTTCTCTAGCATGGGGACATATAGCAGGACCTACTTGTGTACTTGCTACCTAGGGATTTCAATATTAAGCAATATAATAGCAATACAATAAAAAATGCAAGAGATTTAACCTACAACCATTCATTCAAAGTTTTTGCATGGAAAATACACTTACAAATCATGAAGAATATAAATGAAACCTAGTTGTAAACCTTCCAATGGGGAGAAACACCATAATATGCCAAGAAAATCCTCCACACAAGAGTTGCACCTCTCCTTCAAGGCCAAAATACCAAGACAAAAGACAAAAGTAGATCTCTCACAAGACAGTGAGTTATGTCATCTTTGGAAATGGAGACAGCGTCCTCTATTTATACCAATCAATGACCTTTTAATTAAATTTTAGATTATAAAACAGCCAACAAAATTTTGAATAACAATTTTACCTTGTTTTACATTAATCTACTAAGAAAATGTCATGAAATATGAGGTAAAGGGGATGTCCATCCCTTGAGGGAGGCGTTGGCCCTTTTGGGCAAATACAACATCAGAGAAAAAAACAAGCGTTAGCCCTTCTAGGGATCCTCAAGCTGCCACATGTGCCAAATGACCTCTGACACCTTGCACATGCTCCAAACGTGCCCAAGTCTTCTGGGTGATGTCCTGTCCATCAGAATCAAACTCCCCATCTGTAGTGGGTGATCCCACCTAGGTCAGGGGCTGCCTTGGAGTGTCACAATTGGAACATCCTTCTTTTTTCTCGTGCAATGGATCATCATAGCGTTGTCCTGTCTACGCCATCCCAACAGCGATCTGATGGGCTCTTCAACCCATGGAGGTCCAGGAGCTAAATGGAGGTCCGAGCTAATCATATCCCCATGTGTACCAGTCCACTGGTACCTGTCCGTCGGGTATGGTCCTGCACATCAAAAACTACGCCCTCCATGGGCTCATCAGTCCTCGGGATCATAGCAATGTCAATCATATTTCATCACTAAATTTATCAAATACATGCATAAAATCCATAGCATATCCTCTAAGAGATCAAAGACATTACACATCTCTACTATACAAAGCTGAAGAAACAAATAGAATAACCTATTGGGTTAATATCCACAAGAGAAGGAAAGTTTCCACAGAGGATCATTCAAGCCATGTTCATGAAGTGATATGGTCTAGGGATGTCCAGTCATAGTAAAACCAAGGGTAGGTGTTGTCCGCGGGTGCCTTTGTAGGAGGTGAGTTGTACCCGTCATGGATGCACTTTTTCCAAGCCCCTTTTATTGCCTTTATTCTTTATTTATTGCTTTTCTTTCTTTTTTATTTCAAGGTCTAACCAGAGGACATTGCCTTGGCATGGTGACCAAAGCTGACAGTGTTACCCACTGGTATCTTCGCAGAAATGATAAGGCTGGCTTGTGATGAGACCCCCTTTCCTTTGGCCATGCAACCAAAGGTCATTGCCCTGGCGTGATGACCAGATAATGTCAATGTCATACCGTTGGATACCTATGAACATAATGGTCCGGCTCGTGATGAGACCTCCCATCCTCTTGGTTAGGTCTTGTTTTATTATTTTTCTTAGGGTTCCTTTTGTTTCTTATCGAGAGGCTTTTTATTGCCTTCTCGGGGACCCCTGGGTGAAGCATCTCTAGGATTCATTTCCTATGGATTTTATCTTTTACCAGTTGCTTTTACCCCCTGGGCCTTTAGCCCCTTCTTCCCACAAGACAAAGTGTAACCCTCAAAAGGTCATCCTAATGGCCGGACTAGGGGAATGGGATGGATGGATGGGAGATATGATGTGAAATGATAGAATGGTGGGAGCGGACGATGGCTCTGCAAATCCCCCCGGGTGGCTAAGAAAAACCCATGAATACAAGCTTGCTAGGTCACCCCGTTAACCCCCCCAACCATGGTCAAGTGGATTAGTGTAAGATCCAAGCAGTTATCAAAAATGTAAGGAACCTGATGCATATATAAGAAGGTTATAACGATCAAACATGACAAATACCATGATATCTTGGACCAATTACCTCATGGAGCAAGAGTCTTCTCCAATGCAAGTCCAAGCTGATGGTAATGGAAGCTGCTACTACTAACAGGACAAGTCTGGTGAAGAAGAAGAAGGATAGGCCTTCCAGGGCCATGGTTAGGTCAATCCTTCTCTCGGTCTTCATGTCTAGGACCTGTGGGCCTCGAGACATGATCTCCTAGTTATCCCTAGAGATTGGGGATAACAAGACCAAATAAACCTCCTAAGGATAAAAAACACTCAGTGAAAGGAACTCCCCTAATGTAGAAATCCTAAGGCAACTGACCTAACTATGATCCTTGCATACCTATTACATTATAACCCACGTAGGGGTGCGGAAATCCTGCTTACAAAATTGTGTGCTGGAGAAAAAAATGCCCTATAGAACCAAAAAGTCTTCGACATGTTTGCATCTGTTGATGCATATATTCATGGTACATGGAGTTGATATCCTAGTTGAATAGGTGTTCAACACTCCCAACAACCTTGATTATGACCATGGGAATGTAGCGGTATGACACTACCACCTATCTAGTCACCAAACTAGGGTAGTGGCTCTTGGTGGCATAGCCAAGAGAAAGGGGGTCTCATCACGAGCCAACCTTCTCATCTCCATGAAATGTTTGTGGATAACATTGTCACCTCTAGTCATCAAGCCAAGGCAGTGTCGCTCAACTATTCCCTTGAAGCACAAAAGAAAAAGATCAAAAAGCAATAAAGCTAAGAGTAAAAGGCAATGAATGGGCTAGGAAACAGTAACATTTATGACAAGGTGCAACTCGCCCTCTAAAAAGGCACCCACAAGTGAGACTTACATTTCCCTATTATTACTTCATCCCATGCCCAAACACTTACCCCATGCCACCTCATACACCTACATGACCTGGATTGGGTCCCACCTCGGAAACACCCCAAACTTAAGGAAGGTTAGCCAAATAACACACCCTGAGACCTTCTCCAAACCTAACTTGTCAAATTGCATAACGTCTTTGAGCATTTGTCTGGGTTAAGGGGTGTTTGAGGCACATGTTTGGGTAATTTAATTATTGTATGTGATTTACATGCTATGATCCATGTGACTTATGAACCCCTGGAGGGCGTACTTGTTGTTGCTGTAGGACCTTGCCACGTAAGCATTTATTGTGAAGTAACGTATTGTGATTATTACTACTATACGTCATTGATTTGCTTCATCAATATTATCAGTCAATTTATTTATTTTAGAAAGTATCCAATTATATGAAGTACTAACCAGCAAGTGATCTTGCAAATATATAGTTTCTTGTTGCTTTGTTCCGGGCAGGTACATTTTTTGTTATTATTATCTTTATTGGTTGTTTAGCCAGACTTTCTAATCGGTGGTGACTTGTGAGAGGGAAACTTTTACTTATCCTTAAACCTTTGCCTTCTCAAAACCCCAGGTCACTGGGGACGTCTCCCCTGGGCCTACCACCCTGAATAGAAAGATACTTCCTATTGAGGTGATAGTGATAGGATAGTCTCCAGTTACGTCATTTTGCCTTCTTTTACAATTCAATTTACTTCCAAGTACAAACTGTGCGATAACAGGACCCATAAAAATAGTAAAACAAGACCTAGTTAGAGGATTGGGGGTCTCATCACGAGCTAGCCTATTAGGTCCATGGGCATGTAGTGGTATGACACTACCAACAACTGGTCACCACTCCAGGGTAGTGGCTCTTGGTGGCATAGCCAAGAGAAAGGGGGTCTCATCACGAGACAACCTTCTCATTTTCGTGAAATGCCTGTGGATAACATTTCCACCACTGGTCACCATGCCAGGGCAGTGTCCCCTAACTAGCTTCTTGATGAAAAAAACAATAAAAAAAAATACAAAAGGCATGAATGGGCTTGGAAACATTTGCATCCATGACAGGTGCAGTTCACCCTCTACAAAGGCACCCAAAGGTAAGCCATACATTTCCATGCTATCACTGCACCCCTTGCCCAGACATCCCTTACCACCTCATCCACTCATATGGCTTAGATTTGATTTCACCTGAAAACATCCCACATCTAGTGAGCATTAGCCCAATAGGACGTCCTATCTTTTTCTCCAAACTTGGCTTGTATAGTAGTATAATGTCTTTCAACACTTGTCTGGGTAAAGGGGGTTTTATGCACATGTTTAATAACTTGATGATTAGATGTGATTGACATTGCTATGATCCTTGTGACTTATGAGCCCATGGAGGGCGTATCTGTTGATGTTTTAGGACCATACCCAATGGACAAGTACCCTTATGGACAGGTATGCATGGGGAGATGATTAGTTTAGACCTCCATGGGGCTGAAAACCCACCAGATGGATGCTGATACCCCAGCAGGGGGCATAGAAAGATCAAAGGATTGCACTGAAGAAAAGGAGGACGTTCCACCAAAGGCAGCTTGGAAGACCCACACCCAGAGGGGATTGTGCCCTTTCCACTAGGACATAGGCCTTGGAAAGCCCATGATGTCAATCGAGACACCCATGACGTCATCCAATGCTTATGGAGGTTTTGGGAGGCAGTTGTGTGTCAAGTGGCATGTGTAGCAGGTTCCTGAGGCCCAAGAAGGCCTAACGTTTTTCTCCAAGAGGCCAACGTTTCCCTAAAAGGGCCTAACGTCACCCTAAAAGGGCATGACGTCATCATTTATGCTTGATTTTGGGTTTTAATTGTGACATTTAATGTAAAACAATATTTTTGATGTAAATTAGCCATGTCAGCGTTTTTTGACCTAAAGTAAAATTAAAGGTCATTGGTATTTTATAAGTAGAGAGTCAAAACTCTCATTTTCTCATCATATTTCACTTACACTTGTGTGGGATCTGAAATTTGTGGCCCTCATTAGGGTTTTGGACTGAAATTCTAGTGCGCACTTGTTGAAGGAGGGCTATTTTTGGTGAAATTGGCATTTTTCTTGGTGGAAAGTCTACAACTAGGGTTTTGCTTGATGATGCTTGGTGAATGTGAGTAAAATTATGCAATTCTTCTCTTACTTGAGTGGTTATGGTGTTTTACTTTGCATTTTGTTATTATTTATGAAATTGCTAGCCTAAACCCTAGGGATCAAGCACATGTTATTGTCCTTGTTCTAATTTTCTATCTACCTACTAGATTGTGCCAATGAGCCGTTTTATTGAAGCCATTGCTAGGGCCTTGCCATTGTAAGACCCTAGCATTTGTTCTTCATCCTAGCCGATTTTACTTTATCATTGAGTTAAAGGAGGAAAACCTACTAAGGCCTAGGGTTACCTACACCTTAGTAGCCATTTTCCCCTAGGGTTTGGTGGTTGAAACCTTGGCTTACCCACACTTCATCCATCAATTCCTCTTGTCTTTGGTGTTGTTATTATCATCTTGCTCTTTCAATTCTTGCAGCCACTTATTGACTCCATTTTCCCTATGAAAGCACTAGTCTAAGATCTCTCTCTTGAGTGTTTTGATCACAACCTTCAAACATCTAAATCTTTGAACAAACTACTAACACCTTCTAACCCTATATTAGATTGAACTACTAAGCTTATTGTTGCTACTATTCAATTAAGTTACAACCATATTTTGCAGCATTTAAAGCTTCTCTAAGCGATTGAAAAGATTGACTAATGCATAGCCTTATTTTTTTCTGATGAATGTTGGTGTTATGATATTGATGATTAACTAGTCTTGCTCATTTTGAAGCTTTTCTAAGGCATTAATGGTGAATTATTGTCTTGTGATTGTTGCTGCTATACATCACAATAGTGATTATTGCTGCTATATATTTTTTTGCTTCATCAATATATTAGTCAATTTCTTTTATTGAGAAAGTCGTTGATTATATGAAGTATTAACCAACAAGTGCTCTTGCAAAATATAGTTTTATCCTGCTTTGTCCCAGGCAAGAACACTTCTGGTTTATTATTTCTTTATTGGTTGTTTAGCCAGACTTTCTAATCGGTAGTGACTTGTGAGAGGGAACCTTTTACTTGGCCTTTATCCTTTTCCTTATCAAAACCCCAGGTCACCGGGGACGTCTCCCCTGGGCCTACCACCCTAAATAGAAAGAGACATCCTATTGAGGTGACAGTGATAGGATAGTCTCTCATTATGCCAATTTGCCTTCGTTTTCCTTTTCCCTTTTATCAAAGTACAAATTGCATGATAAAAAGACATAAAGTACAAGGCACACAATCCCAATGTACTTCCCTCATGTGGTTAGAGACTCAAAACCACAAAGGGACCACTTCCCAAGGTACCCAAATCTCAACAACTTTGTCATAAATTTAGATTATTAAAAGATTTTATTGGAGTTAGTTCTCTTTATAATCTCTTTAGTTACCAACATGATATGAGTCATTACTTCTCGGCTAAGTGTGTTGAGTGTGGTATTGAAAAATTGTAACTGTTGCTGCCTTATACACACCTGGGAGACGTGGAAGAAATCTTCAATCCACTCAGTGTGTCCTTGGGGGCAAGTGAGAGTTAAGGTGCTATCACCTAATCCTCAACTCCTCCGTCTAGGCCAACTCCTAGCGAAGCCAAGGGGGGTAGTCCCTAACATATATACTAAGGATTTTAAGCTAAGTACAAGAAAATGAAATCTAGGAGTTTATTGCTTCTTCAAACCATTAACCATTAAAATGAAATAAACATGAACAATCATTCACCACGATATATATATAATCAAATTAACTTGCATCAAAAGTATACTAAGAAACAGTTGTCAGGTGCAAGTTTTATTTACATCAAACATATAACCAATTATGAAATGTGAAGCTTGTGTCTTTGTTGATTGTAAAAATTGATACCAGTTCCTTAAAGAGAATCGTGGGCAAATGTAGTTTGCGTGTTTTATTAAGGGTAAATTAAAGTTCAATTAGTGAAATGGTTTGGGCCTCCTTGGAGGTTAATTCTTTGCTTGGAAACTTGCGGAGAACCTTACCGAAACCCAAATGGTCTCACTAGTAAAGCCCACTCAAAGTGTTGGATGTCCAAAACGGGTGGGAAGCCAGGTCCCGAGAGGGCTCGCCTTACTTCTCAGGTCACTTTAAGGAATTTTCCCGCATATCAAATTAACAACTTCGGGGGTTTGTCCTAATTAGATCTATCAACCACTGACCAACACAGTATGTATGAACTTACTCCCAGCAGATCGAGACAAGCTCGCAACTGGAAGGGTTAGGAAAAAAACTGAGAGATGAGGGGAATTTGGTTTATTTTAAGACAGAAAATAAAGTGTGAAACTAATTACTATATCCACACTGACCAGGCCCCTTTCGAGGTCGCTGAGGGGATAGTTTATTTTGCCAACATAAAAGTAAATGTTTGACTAATTACTAATTCCATGCTGACTAGGCCCCTTTCGAGGTCGCTGAGGGGACGGTTTATTTGCCAAATTGAAATACTGAATTTAAAATCTAATCTAACAATTAGTGTTCTACTTTGCAGAAAAGGAAATTGTTCTAAGCTAACAAATTATGCAAAAATGACACAATCACCACAACACCGCTCCCCCCTGGGGGGTTTGAAGAGCGGGAGCTTATAGCCCCGCTTATTTTATTACGACTTTACACAATGCTTATTGGAATTACTTGTGAGCATTCATTAGGGGGCTCACAAGCTTTTATAAAGTTTTACAAAGCACTATGAAGTAGAAATGGTGCCTCCGGGGGTCCCGGATGCCCCTAATCCGCCCAAAACGGACATAACCTCCTTCTATCTGTTCACCAACCTGCACAAAACAGCGAGGAAATAAGGATAAAAGACACCCAAAAACACTTTAGAAGTGTCTTGGGTTATGAGTCAAAATTCCAAAAAAAAATTCTAAGTTATTTTTGCAATTTTCGGCAAAATTTAACTAAGGAACTCAAGCTAAAGAGCTAGTTTCCTTAGGGTATTTTTCTTGCTGTTATAAGACAGAAATACAGAGGTACTACAATTACCAAATATGACTTGAAAGATTTAAGAAAAGAAACTACTCTTTAGCTTATGAATTTTTTGAAAGAAAGCAAGCTAAAAGAAGACTTTTCCTATGCTAGATCTAGTTAATTAGATGAAACTTGAAAGTACAACTTAGATCTAGTTTATCTTATGCATGTAGTCT
>SNQJ01S0185060.1:0-17407 GCA_010110895.2 Picea sitchensis | reverse complement strand
GTTGTGCTACCAGAATTCACTATCAAACTTTCTTCAAGGGTTGACATCAATGAAAACCAACCCAATTAATCAACAACCATCCTGTGAGAGGGTGGTTTCAGGTAGAATTATCCTCCAATATAAGAAAATTTTAATTTCAAATGCACATTAATGTTACACTCTCAAGTACATGCAATTGTACTCATAATTAAATTTTTTAATTAACGATATTGGATAATTATTTGTACAACAATGGATAATCCCTTTTTTAGCTCACAAGATACAAATACCCCACTTCATGAGAGGTCGATTGTGGTATAACTAGAGAGGTATAAAGATCAAGGTGATAGGGTATCATTTGGACATCATGTTCATCTTCCATTGGGATGGATGGATGCTTGTACTTGGTACCAGTTGGCTACATTGCTTAGACGATCATATTGTATGGTTTCTTCTTATGTTTTGAGGATGAAACATGTGAAGGGGGATGGAATGTAGTATACTTAGGGAGGTAATATGGGGTACCTAGGGAGGTACCCAATGGGAGTAATAATATATATATATGATTATGTACATGTAATAGTGTAAACACAATAAAGGTGAGAAGGATTTCTAGAAGGTTCCACCTACTAGAGTATTCCTTCTCTAGAATGTTCCTAGGAGAGAGAGAGAGAGAACGCTATATAAAGAAGTGTAAGCAATGTATTGAAGCATAGCGAAGAATATTATTATTGTAACAAGTAAGGATTTCTTGAGGAGTGTTATCCTTCCATAAGGATTAATATATGGTGTTAGCCTACCTCAAGGGTTTTATCTATTTCTTGTGTTGAGTATTTTGTGTGATTTATTGGAGTTATTTATGAGATTATATTTTAATTTATTGTTTACATAAAATTTGACCTGTTCATAGGTTTTGTGAAAGCCTGAATTCCCATTTGTGGGTGAATCATGAAGTTCTGAAAGCATAGTGGATTTAACGTGAGACTGTTTTCTTAAATATAGATGACCTTTATAGTGAAGCTCCTTATTGTGTCAAGAGTATCCTGGAGAAGCCTTAGGATCTTGTTACAATTGTTGGATTAGACGAGAAATTTTGGGATGTTGCAACCATTTCTAGTGAATGACTTGTAGCCAATATGAAAAAATGAAAGAGAGGGAAAAGAGGGACCCTTCTTCTTCATATTTCATTGAAAGAGAATCAACAACCATATTTTCTTTCCCCTTCTTGTAAATTATCTCATAATCATAACCAAACATCTTAGTGATCCATTTATGTTGCTCCTAGGAGGAAATTCTTTGTTCCAGAAAGTACTTGAGGCTACGATGATCAATTTTAATTTGGAAACATTTCCCCAATAGATAAAGATGCTAAAGATCCACTGCATGTAGAATAGACAACATTTCCTTTTCATAGGTAGATTGGCCTAAACGACGCTCTGAAATTTGTTTACTAGTGAAAGCCAAAGGTCTTCCATATTGAAAGAGGACTACTCCAATTCCTTTCCCTAAAGAATCACATTCAGTGCAAAAGTATTGGTGAAGTTAGGCAGTGTCAGAACAAGAGTTGTGCACATAGTCTCTTTCAAGGCTTGGAAGGATTGGTCATCTGCGAGAGTCCAACTGAAAACATTCTTTTTAAGGATATTTGTGAGACGATATGCAATTTTACCATAATTCTAAACAAACTTGCGATAATATCCCATTAAACCCAGGAAACCATGAAATCTTTTAAGAGTTTTAGGGCAAGGTCAATCCTTCATAGCTTCAATTTTCTTAGGATCCACGCATACACCATCATTGCCAACAATATGATTAAGGCACTCAACTTTAGAGGCTCCAAAAGCACATTTAGATTGTTTGATAAAAATTTGGTGCTTAGACAATAGATGGAGAACTTGATCCGCATGGACAAGATGGGGTTTCCAATTTTTGTTGTACATGAGCATAGTATCAAAGAAAAATAAGACAAAATGATAGAGGAAAGGATAGAAGATATGATTCACGAGACTTTGAAAAGTGGAAGGGGCATTACACACGACAAAGGGCATGACCAAGAACTCATAGTGACCCTCATGAGTGCGAAAGGTAGTTTTGGAAATATCTTCCTCTTTCATATAGATCTAGTGGTAGCCACAATGGAGATCAAGTTTGGTAAAGTATTGAGCCCCACTCAATTCATCCAAAAGTTCGTCAATGATAGGGATGGGAAATTTGTCTTTGATTGTGATTTTGTTGAGGGAAAAAAAATTAGGACACATGCATCAAGTTCCCTCTTTCTTGAGTACCATGACTACATGAGGAGAATAAGGGCTAGTAGTAGGGAGGATGACACCTACCTTTAGAAATTCCTTAACAATTTTCTCAATTTCATTTTTCTAGGAAAAGGGATGACAATAAGGGAACACATTGGGAGGAAGGTTGTCAGGGACTAGGGGAATGGAATGATCATGGGATCTTTGGGAAGGGGGAATTCCTTGGGGAGTGTGAAAAGAAAATTGGTGTTGGGATAACATAGATTAAAGGCCATGATGCATGGGAGGTGAGGGAGTCTCCACTACTTGAATGGAATGGAGATGAGAAATAATTTTGGAATGACCTTTTTAAAGTAGATTTTCCATTATATGGGAACTAATAATCTTAGGGGAGCCTGTCATGATGCCTTGGAACTTATACTGTTGTCCCTCCTATTGGAATTTCATGGTTAAGTCCTTAAAATCCATGGTGACGGGGACGAGTTTGCATAGCCAATTAGAACCAAGAACAGTGTCAAAAATTCCATGTCAATATCAAACATATGAGATTTTAGGTGATAGTGACCAATTTGTAGGCACAAATTTTCACAACGTCCCCCACATTTCATGGAACCACCATTGGAAATCATGAATTGAAAATGGTTGATGGCACCAATATCGCACATGGTCTCTTGAGCAATGCGACAATGAATAAAATTATGGGTGTTTCCACTATCAACCACGACAATGAATTTCCTATTATGTATACAACCAATTATCTTGAGGGTTTGTGGAGTAGAGAAAACCGTGAGGGAATTCAACGAGATCAATGGTTCAACTTATAGTGGATCAAAGGGCAGGGTAGGATCATTTTCTTGGGGAATATCTTCAACAAGGGAAACATTGGTATCTTTATCAGATACATCTTCAGAGATGACCATAAAAATATTATATTCCTTACACTTATGCCTCGAAAAATATTTTTCATCACAATTATAGCAAAGACCCTTAAGTTGGCGTTCAACATTTTTTTCCCAAGTTAACTTTTAGATCTTGAGAGGAGTAGCAGGAGGGGTGGGATTGGTGGGTTTGGGATGAGGAATAAAGGAGGGTTTTTTGGTTTGGGAAGAGACGAAATGTTTCTTTTCCCTGGCTTGTTTAGTATATTCCAACCAATTCTGGGGGTGATCCATTAGGACATGGGGTCGTATTTATCCTCCATTCCACTGATAAAGCATTCCTTGAAGAAGGTATATGACACACCCTCCATTTTGAAATCCAAGTGCTCAAAGGTGGAAATAAAGACTTCCACTATGGTAGACTATTTCAACTTGGTCAAACATCCCAAATGGCCTGTGTTGATGTCACAATGTTCATAAATATCGAAAAAAAACTGTGTCCAAGCAACATATCCTTGACAAGAATTTTTACGTCATTGCCACCATTTCTAGTGTTCAAGATCTTGATAGAGAACATTGTAAAACAATTTGGCCAATTCATTAGTAATTTTGTGCAAGGAGAAATAATGTTCCATTTGAGTGACCCAATGCATGAGATACAAGCCATCAAATTTGTTCACCTCCACTCTAGGAAGGCATTATTCACGATGAAGGTGGTTGGACTAAAAATCACGAGAGTTGGAGGTAGTAGAACCTTTTGGGTTATAAGGTTTTTTAGATGAGGTAGGGCCTCTGGGAGGAGTGATCATGAAAACAAAGGATTCAAGCTAGTGGTCCATGTGTGCACTGATGTTATCTTTCATGTCTTCCATTTTGGCCTCTATGGTGGAATGAATGGAGGAATTTATGGTGGACATATGGGCATTGATTTGTTTTATTTTAATATAGGTCATGGAGATCTCAAAAAACAGGGAATTGAGGCCATTTTCAARTTCTTGGTTGTGGGTTTAGGCCACGGTGAAGGGAAACAATAGGAATGGGGCTAGTAGGTCCATAGGGAAAAGGGGTTATTGTTGAAAGATACTACTATGATCAGTTCAAAGAGAGGAATCCAATGGAATAGGGGGCAAATAAGGGTGGGTGGGTCCACAGAAAAAAGGCTTACAAGTGATAGGTACCACTGCAAGAAGGGAAAAGAGAGGAGTCTAATGGGATAGGTCCCAAATAAGGGTGATGTCCTAAAGAATACTACAGTGATGGAATTCCCAAATTGTTAACATGGAAAATTCTATAGGAATTTCACAACCAAGATGCAAGAGGCATGGTTGCATGAAAAAAATATCCCTTTTGTTCATTTTCTATTTTGTTTGGTACCCAAGGGTTATGGTTTTCAGGGATCATACAAACAAGGGTTTTCCATGTTCTATAGATATTTGATATATGTGTGAGGTCGAACAATGGTACTCAACCCGATATCTCAAGGAACCAACTAAGGAGGCTCGATTGTACCCTTAGTTGTACTACCTAATTACCTAGGTCCTAGAGAGTATCTTTTTGAGTGTTGTTATCGATGTCACTATAGAAATCAAGAGGCTAATAAACTAATCTATAGTTGTTTTCAAGAGACCTAGGGGACTCTGGATATACCTGATGGTACGTGGGAGTGATGGATATGTACAAATTATGTTTGATACAGTACTCCTCGAAGGGGTATGAACAAGGGTTATAAAGGTTTCCAACAAGGTGAAAAACTTGTTTCGAGTAACCTTGTGAAACCTTCTGTATTTTCTACATGAAGTCTTCCCCAACCGTAGTTTTACCCACTAAATGATGGATCTCTATGCTTTAAAGATGTCGACAGTACACATATCTACCCTGAAAAATAATTCCCATGATATCTACAAAATAAAATATCTTTTATACCACTTTTAATGTACTAGATGTATTATAATAAGTAAAAACATAAATATTGCAGAAAATACCAGTGGAATAACAAAATATAGAGAATAAAAACACTAACAATGAAACATTTATTGATAGAAATCCAAGTTCACTTGCCTCTTCGAGGAGGAAAACTCCAGTAGAGAAGATCTCTATTACAACAATTCTCAAGATAAGACTTTATCATTCCTTCTACTCCTATTTGTACTAATTATATATTCAAAAGAACACTCTAGAGGAAGATCTTTCTACAAGCAACAACTTCTATCAAGTCTTCTTACATTAGACTTGTTCACATTATTATCTAGGCCTTATTTAATAATGTCGACCTTTATTACATAGAAAACATATTATTATATGTACTTTAGGGGTTAGGGAGGTTAAGTCCCTAACATCAACATGCACATTTTGGTCTTAGTTTGCAAATTTTATGATTAACATTGGTCATGGTAAATAAGTGTAAAGTTGTTCATAATTTTTAATATAAAGAGAAGTTTCATTATCAACAACATTTTCAATGTTCAAATATTAGTTCCAGCACATTAAGTTCAACATACACCCCCTACATTACATAAAATATTGTTGGTCCAAAGCAAAGGTAAAGGAAAAGGATTTTAACACTTTTCATAAATTTGGTAGCAATCTTGTGTTGTTGAACACTGATTTTCTACCGAAATTTTGAAACTGTAATTTCCATAATTCTCATAGCTAATTCTGATAATTCCTTGATGTTTTGTATGGTTACTCCCCTCAAGGATGGTATTTTTATGCTTCCATGTTATTTGAACGACCATTGTCTTCATCAACCAATTCATGGGTCTCCGGTTAAACCTTCAGTCAACGCCCAAATAAAGAACATCCAATGCATATTAGATCGAGTAATGGTTTCAGAGGAAGAGAGATTAGGCATGAAATTCATGGAAGGCATAACCAATTCCATCATTCAAGACACCTGTGTGCTCTAATTAGCTTCAAAATGATAATCTAGATTTGGGCATACAATTATCATGAACATCCTTCCAAATAAATGATTTGTTGCCATACCAAGATAAACCTTGGAAAGTTCCAACTCACAATACATCTCATCTCATCGTGTGCATCCAATTCCAATTGTCAAAGACAATAACTTTATTGTTGAAGATTGTGACAAAAAAGCATTCAAACCTTTGACTGTGTTTAATGCAAGGACATCGGAAATTGTTTCCTAATCTAAAAAAAAGGATTTGTTTCATCCATTGAGTGATTTAAGAAAAAATATATCTATCCACTACTCTAGTAAAAGACAAAATTAATTGGATTGTGGTTCAGATCCTAACTATGGGGGACTTAATTCTATCATACGACTCTTCCTTTGTAATTAAATTACATGGGAAGAAATTTGGGAGAAGTGGAGAATATCGTGCATCATTGAGGGAGGTCACTATGTAGAGGATTGGTCCTCACTATACTTTCTAGTAATTCATTAATAATAATCAAGCAACATCAGTAGACTTGTTTCAACATCTACAATTAACATCAAATTTGATAATTTTCAGCACACAAAACTTTAGTCTTCTTTGATATGATTCCAATATCCATCATTCTTAAGTTATATTTCTCTCTTCTATGATTCCAAATTCAACATACTCTTCTTGACCCAAGTATCCAAGCATCCAGTGCTCATCATCATGGCAGCATATAGGTAAATTGGGTAAGCAATTTACATTTCTAAGTATTCATCTAACATGGGGATTTTCACATATTAAAATCCTAAATATTTTCCATATCTTTCATTCCTTCATATATTATTTCTTTATCCTTTTACATTCCACCAAATTTCCTTTGTCCATTTTGTCCATCCATCATTATCCATTTTCCTTTGGCATTGTTAAGCCTTGTAGAATCCTGAGTAAAAAACATGTACCCATTTTCCATTCAATATTTGCACACAAATGAATGCCAAATTTTGTAGTAAAAAAACATTCCAATCATCCCTATCCTTCATCCAAAGTACATAATCAAGAATAGGAACAACCTCATTCCTGCAATCTGATTTCATTAGAATGAAGATTTATACGTCTCGTTCTCTCTTGTCTTTCCAAAAAGAAAATAAAAAAGGATAAGTAAAGAAAATATAAAAGTATATACATGTTAAACATATATAAAATAAAGAAGAAGAGTTTTGAAGGAGCTCTGAGAAAGAAGGAAAGATACAATCTTATTATGTAGAGGGATTAAAGACTAGTAGTAGACCTCATAATCCGGACATCATTCATCTATTCATAGCCTTATTGTACGAGGACATGCAATGACTTGAGTGTGGGGGGGATGTTGAGCCTTGGTTCTGACAAGTTTTCAATAACCATTTATCATATTATTACCTCATTTATCTACTATGTTCACTCATTTAGCATTCCCATTACCATATATTACCAAATCTTATTCATTTTCACGTAATGTGAGCTTCATTAGACATGAGAGATTCAATATTGACAATTTCCTATGTTTTGGTGGTTACTTGGCATGGATATTGTGGTTTTCTAAGTTTCTTCTAAAATTTGTAGTAGATTTCGACACTTTCCATAAATTTGGTAGTACCTATGCTACTGGATTTCCTATAGTAAGCAATTTTCAGAGGTGKTTTTTCCACAATATTTTCAAACAGGTGAGGATGAATATTGAAATTCCAAGACATGGGTTTTGTGCAGAATATGGCCAATAAAATTATAAGCGAGCAAAATCCTCAAAAAACRTAAAACAAAGGATGTATGGATGTGATTTCAAAACCACCCCTACCCCTGCACCCTCTTGTGACTTAGAACAATCAAAAAACAATGTCCAGATGTTAGTTTCTAAATCTAGGTTAGAATAACTAGCACTATCTACATCTACCATGGTACTATTTTCATCATCAATCTAAGTGCAATGATGGAGTTCAGACTATGTATCTAATTCTAAAGGTGATTCTTGTGATGTATGATTCCCAAAATTAGTCTCAAGAAAATAATTCCTTGAAATTGAATACAAGAATTGTGTGGGTTCATTTTGTCCCTCAAGTTTAATGACAATGCATTTCATGTGGACTTTTTTATAAATATTGATTTGATTTGATTCTCCCTTCCATAGTATCCACAAATGAGACCATTTTGTGGAAAATTAACCTTGCATCTTTTGAAACCAATCATTTCTTAGCAATAAACCATAAGCCTCAAGGATGTCAACAACAATGATATCTATAACTTGATAGAATTTCTAATTAGAAGCCACTCTAATCAAAACATCCTAATGTTGTTCCATGACCTTTGCATCCATCCTATCGAATTGAATGATGTGCGTAGAACATTTGGTGGGGGATAGAATTAATAATTTTAAAATAAAATAAGGCATTACATTGGATGATGATGCCAAGTCTTCCAAATAATCATGAACATTATAATTAATTATTTTGAAGGTTAGTAGAAAAGTAGGTGTTTATGCCTTCAATTGTTTTCCTATTATATCAAGGTTTACAACAAATTTCTATTTTGTTTCAAACTTATGTTCTATATCATATTTTTGTTTGGTTTCAGAAAGTTTATGTTTTACTTCAAAATTAGTTATAATCTTATGAACTGATTCAGGGATTGTTTTGAAGGTATTCAAGATGATTTCTCTGTGTTGAGGAATGATAGAGATTTCATACATGGAGACATTTTCTTGTGTCTTCATCATGTCCTCAACAACGCTATATTTCATGTCCTCAATAAAAATTCCTTTACTACCACATCCTCTTCTTCTTCATTCTGAAACACAAAAACATATTTGCTTCACCAATTTGTTCTTCATCTTCCACTATTTTCTCATCTTTAAATTCTTGGGAAGGATTTTCATATTGTTTTTTTTGGTCATGAATATAGTTCACTACCAAATTCATGGAGTTAATTCATTGAGGATAGGTATTTTTAGAATAGTTTAATTGGTGAAAAGTGTAGTAATTATCCATCCCTATTTCATCCAAATTTAGATTAATATTGGAAGGTTTTGGAAGTTTTGGGGGCGTAATATATTTTTTGTAAAATGGTCTAAAATATCTTTGATTAGAAGTACCCTCTCTAGAGCTCTTATTTATATCAAAAACCTCATTGGATAACTTAACTAAATAAAACACACTTTCCAGATCTGTGGAATTCTTTTCCTATGGATCAGAATTAGATTTCATGAGTGGTTTGGGAAAAGAAAGGAGTTTCTTGGGACTAGTTGTAAATTTAATATCATTATCCCTAGGGTTCTCTATCAAACTCATCATCTGTTTCTCCACTTTTTTATCCTCTTCAATTTTTTCAGCTAAAGTGGCCTTCCTAGATTTTTTGACAAACATAGAAATGGATGAATGTAGAGCATGTGTATGATACTCAATCTCAAATTATTGAGATAGTATAGAATTTGTTGAGAACTTATTAAGGATAGTGGTAAAGCATTGGTTAAAATATTTAATTCATTCCTTTTTATCCATTTTTATGGTCATTAATTCTTTCAAGAGTGTAGTAGGGTTTGATTCATCACCAAATTTGTTAATAAAATCATTTTCAAAGTATCCCCAACTTGTGATAGATCTTGCATGTATGTAAAAATACCATGTATATTCTTCATTCTAAAAATTTTAAGGGAACAACCTATACTACATATTTGTATTCTACATTCATCAATCAAATGGGCAAGTAGAAGTTTTTAATATGATCCTCTAGGAGGCTTGACCTATTAGGGTAAAAATTTGGAGGTATATGCTCAATATTTTTAAGTATATCATGTAACTATCTTAGAATATTCAAGGCATCATTATCTCTCCATATAATCAATTGAGGTTGATTCCCTACCATTTTGGTGGCAAGTAGCTATCGAGAGATGCCATAAKATTGTATATTAAATCCAACCTTAGAATCATGTGTTGAGGAACTTGAAGAGTGAGAATGTGAAATGGGGGGGATTTAGGGGAATTGAATTCAAAGTATATAGGATTTCATCAAGAGTAAGGTCAACCAGATCATTTATGGTGTTAACCAAAGTTTCTTTTCCAGTTTGGATGAATTTCCTATTATTTCTTCTACATCTAGGAAGTAATTGAGCATTGGGAAATTGGATCATGTTTTGAGTGAATGATTAGATAATATGACAAAAAACATTAAATTCATAATTGGGGACAACATATTGGGGTTTAGTCTATAGGAAATAAACATTCACAAAATCAACAGTAATATGTTTGAAAATCATTTCAAGATTTAAGTATTTGCCTTGAGTGTATGTGTGGTTGTAGTACAAGTCATAGTTTCAAAAATATTAATTCAAATCATGTGGCTATAAGTTGTATTTTTCAATCATACAAGGTGTCCCTCCTTCTAGTGCCAAAACTGTTGACAAGGGAAAATGTATGTTATGTAACAAATATATAATATATCATAATAAACCTGATTACACACCATGTACACCAAATGTGAGCATGGAGCACAAATCCAAGATAGATAATAGAGATGATTTACACAATCACTCCTTGAAGAATAGGATAACCTCTTCCAAATATATCAATACATTCATACGTACAAATCACAACTTCCTCAATAATGATTACATGATCTTTATATATACCTATTCACACATTGCACATGTGACCCCTTTATTAGGATGACCACTATTTCATATACATTTAACCTATATATTCCCCCATTGGGGTCATATCATATACATTTAACCCCATATATTCCCCCCTTGGGGTCATATCATAGTACCCTCATTCAAAAATATTTGTCCACAAAGCTTTGCAATTAAGGACTTTACATGTAATGAAACACAGTAATAGGATTCCATTATATTACTGCTTTCTTGTTGCCACTGTTGATGATCAATCCATCCAAAATAATAAAAAATTGGTATTAATCCTTGATAGTTGGTTGTTGCATAATTTTATTTCTTTTGATTCCATGTGTTATTGTTGTGACTTCTCCAATTTGTTGTATTTTTTGGTCTCTGATAATATCCTATTGAATAATGGTTTTGTGATGTCATATTCTATGAATATTTTTTATTATTCCATATTATTTCTTGGTAATATCGATGCCAATATTATTTTCTTTCTTGAAAACTTTCTTGGTATTGAGGGTGTCCATAGGGTTTCACCTTGGATGATTTTCCTTCATTCTGCACACCCATGTCATCCATATTCTTTTCAAAGACAATGGCATCCTCTATCCTCTTTTATTGTTCTTTGATTACTCTAGCCTTTGAGATAATACTTTCATATTTGACATCTGCATCCTCCAAATGGAATTGAAAATCTTCAAGTATATTGTGAAGGCCTTCTTGAATCTTGTCTTCTTTCTCCTTTTGTAGTTGCAATGTGACCCCTGTTGAGGAAAAGGTATGAATTGCCCTACTCAATCATTTTTCAGATCTTTCCTGGCTAGGACAAGATAGTTGGGAATGTCACCTGGGGGTTTATAGCCTCAAAATATTCTCTCAATCCACAAGTATTAATTAATAGGATTGAGGATGATTTATAGTTTAAATATGTTACGAAAATAAAATAAAATAAACTTCTCGAATATACACATTTTTTTTATTAAGTAAACATGGAGATCAAAAAGTGAAAAGTAACCAAGTCACAAATACACATATGTGAGACATAATAGAAATCTGATTTTATTTCACTCTGAGATATCAAAAGTATTTTCTCTTTACAAAACCCCTGTGAGGGCATGGACCAAAGTCTGATTTAGAGATATTTGATGAACACCACACAAAAAGAATTCGACAGTAAAGTGAAACTGAAATTAATAATATGGATCAACTTGCTACAAACTGCTGCCAATTTGACTCTACAATATATCCTTTATCAACCATGAAACCTAATTCACAAACATACAATAATACACAAACTATCAAGGATGGATCAACACCTCTAAATCAAGCATCTGAAAAGTTTGGTTCAGTCTTGAACCTTGATGTCTACAATAAGACCCTGCTGTAAAAAAGAGAATTAGGATTTGAATAAACTCATAAATGAATGAAAACTGAAACTGTCTCATGCAACCAAAGAGCAAACCTTAGTCTTTCTTTCTCCTTCTATTATCCCCTTGTCTCTTCTTCTCATTCAACTTTTTATTCTTTCCAAATAAGTTGAAGTAGTTCAACTACTTTCTTTAGTTAATTTGATTTAACTTAACTAATTATAGGATAAATAAATAATAATAATATAGTTAAGGATCTTAATTAATAATAACTAGGTAGGTGGGACCCCTTGTGACTCCCATCATTTTTTCCCTTTTAACTCATGAAATATAATACAAAAAAAAAAAAACAATTTAACCATATGCCACCCTTGTAACTCCCTTTAATATCTTCCAAACTAGATATTTAAATATCAGATATAATTTATATCATATCCAAAAAGAATATATATGTCCACATTATCCACATTGTCCAAAAAATACCAAAAATAGTTTGCTTTCCAAAAATACTAAAAACCACTAAGCATTGTCTTCATCAACTGAAATCATAAAAACATAATCTAAAAACCATATTTTCCACTTTGTGAGGCACTTTTTCCTTTTTTCATTGCTATTTCCCTTAGACTTCTCTGAAGCATCTCGTGGTTGATTAGACCCTTAAGGTTGTATCTCGTTGATCACATGGTAACAATCATCCTTCAAATGCATGCGAGAAGAGATATATTTTGGGGAATCATTGGAGGGAGAAGAAGAGGAGGCAATTTCTTTTCCCTTGTCTTGCACAGGTTGGGGAATATCAATTTTTGATCTCTTACTAGCGTGTGAATATTGAACTGGCGAAATAACATGGGAAATTTGGACATTGGGATTGACAGGTGGTGGCAAAGGAAATGACATAGTGGTCCAACCACGATGGTGAGAGATAGGTTGGTTGATGATCTCTTTCCAACCATCATTTGCGGGGACTTCAGGCTATAATGACACATGTGGAGGAACAAGAATGCCAGGGATGTTATGAGGAGGCTGAAAAGGGGGTGTTTTCGGTCGAGGGTGCATTATTCCATGGCCATCCCAATTAAAGAAACTAGCTTGGAACAAATGGTTCAATTCTTCAGTATCAGTGTCAAAATGGATGGAAAATCTAGGCATCCTATGGCCTCGGTTCCAATTTCCCCTGCCTTTGTTATTTTGACCATTGTTGTCTCTAATGAAAAAGCTCATCCTGTAGCAACAATTCATCAGTAATGAAGCTCTTAATAAACCATACRTGACACTATGCTTACATGAATCACAAATTGTCTCAAAATTGACATGCGATACATGCAAATCCATCCATAACAAACCATTCATTAATTTCCAAGTGAACAGGGGATGATAGGGTTCATGGGAAATRTGGAGGGAGTGTAATTAGTGAAAAGTGGTATAATGATAGGGGATCAATATACAAATATTGTTCAATCAATTAACCAACAATTTAACTGTGTATAAAAATATCAAAATATCAGTCACCATCCCTTKCTATACTATCCCTTTATCGCTTCTACATAAACTTTTCCTTTTAAATTTGTATCACAGAACATGGATGCAATAAGTGAAATCATGATTACGAGGGGAATGTAATTAGAAAAAAATGATATAATTATAGGGAATAAATATGGATAAAGTTCAATCAAAAACACATCATAACATGCTACCTTAAATGCAACCAAAACATATCTCTATCCAAAATTTCAAAGTTTAACAAGTGTTCCTTTTCCAAAACAATAATCCAAACTTGTATTTTCTTTGACAAATTTGCTTGTTGGTTTCCAAACCATTTACACAATAATCTATATTCCCAGGAATATTTAATCACAGTAACCATTGTATCCACATTATCATTATATGAAAGTCATAATGAACAACATTGTAATCACTATAAGGAACCACAATAGCCTTTAAGCCACGACCATAACATTAACTTCAATACTTAATCCTTTAAAACGAACATGAGTATGTATAGTGTTGATAATCAACACATATCCATCAATTATTTAACCAATGTTCAATGCAATCATTTTGGACGTTATCACTCTTATTCGGGCCTCAAACATTTTGAACATAGGTGTCCCTTTTAGACAATCAAAATAATGATTGAACCAAAAATAGCATTCAATACTTTGATTACAAGCTTCAAATGGATAGGTGGGTACAAATATCTTCCACAATTACCAAACAAGGGACCCAACAAAATTGTGCCCAAGTAACCAAGCATGCACAGTTCTCCCATCAACCTCAAACTAGAGTAAATATGATCTCAATGTAATATTATGGGTTTAATATAGCAAGTGGAAGAGACAACAGGCAGTTCGACTAGAGATTTTGGCATTCAAATGACACCGATAACTCATTACGTAGGTTCCCTATCATAATTTACCACAGAACAATAACATGCAACATTGCTCTCGGTTTTATGTGTTTCAAAACAACAGACTGCAACTTTCAACAAAAAAAAAATGAATCCAACCTCTTTAAACAACATTGTGTAAGGAGCGACCAAACATAACCCATGCATGACCAAAAAGCATGAATAGTGATTTCATCAATTTTTGGGTAACATTGTCTTCATACTGTGTAATGTTTACCAGGCAATGATGACGGTGGGTTCATATCAAGCAAGCCAACAACTGAGGTTTTTTCCAAGAAAAGGGACAAAATGCTTCAACCTTCCATCATAGTTCACATAAAAAACCATAGAGTCAAACATGGTGTGGGAATACTTAGTCACAGAGACCACTAATGTCAATATATAGGCGGGGCATTTGCAAAGCCCAGAGTTTAGGTAGACTGTGATAACCAACCTCCACAGAGAAGCCAGACCTAAAAACCAAGCCATGATCAAGAAAGCTCCATTGCAATATTTACTCAATAACTCCAGTGAACAATTACAAATAGCAAGGACCACGCGAACAACTTTTAAAATCCAACAACCCTAGAGAGACCACCACGGGAAGAAAAAAATGCAACCAAAACACTCATTTACAAAACATCAAAAGAACTTGAGAATCACACAGACCATGAGAAACCAGAGCCAAAATTTGATTCAAAGGGTAGAGTAATTCTCATAAATGGAAAATTAAGAAAACCCATACCTAGAAAAATCTGCACGAGGATAAAAACCAAGACTGTATACCTCCTCCACGATCGAGAAAGGTGGAGAAGCAACAAATACCAGGGCCAAAAATTGCAAGAATGCCTAAGGTGATGGGCACGAGGGAAGTTTGAGTGACGCACATTTTCTGCACATCGCTTCTTCCTTCATACGTCATTGAATTTTTAGTATGAGCCAAGCCCACTAGCCAAATCACCATAGAACTACATTCAAACCATTAATAAACTAAAAACCCAAAAATGCCATATTACTTTTGCAAAGCACGTGATAGTCCAAGGTGTGCCACCCCTTGCCAATGTCAAATTCCTTCAAATGACAATGTGTTAGTGTTATAACCCTAATTTGCACCAGACATGCTTACTTGGCATTAGGCCATCTCAGATTCCTTCTTTGCCAAAACACTATTGAACAACTCTTCTTAAAAACACCTTTTATAAAGTCCCACGCGCCCTACTCCATTACTGCACGCGTGTACATGCTAGCTGACCCAAAACAACCCATGTGTACCTACAAAAACATGAAAAAAGGAAAGTTGTTGATGGAACACACAACTTTGGGTGAGTTAAATAAACCTTTCGGCCATGCATGGACGAGGGTTCAACCAAATACCTAGCTTCTTCTAGCCTATAAAAGAAGGGTTAGGGGTCCCATTTGGAATAGGAGAATCATAGTAAAGAAACTATACCCAATTGCACATTCCCTTTGTCCCAACCTTTATCCATCCTTGTGCAAAGATAAATATAGAGCAAAGAAGTTGGAGGACAGTTGAAGAGGATCCCAGGACCAGGTTCATGGAGCAGTGGCCGGCTTCATCATTGTAAGTTGATTTGTTGAAGTTAATAATAAAGAAGTACTTTTCCTGTCCCACCATATGAGGTTTTCATGGTTTATTGCATACAGGTTGATTGAATCTCTAACCCATTAATCTATATATCAATTGCATGTGGAGTTCTTTGTTTGTTTTGTGTGAATGCAGGTCAGCCTTGGGAGGAGATCTGCAATCAAAGAGTGATCAAGCATGAAGAAGGATCGATATCAAATGCCCGAAATAAGGTATGCTCACTTGATCTTCTTAACTACATATTTGCTTAAGAATAATGGGGATTAGGTTCAGGACGACGGTAGAAAGTAGGAATCTTTAGGTCTTTTCTGCATGCATAATAAAACCCTAAGTGCTAGTCTGTAGAGGGATTTTCCACTCACAACAAAATTGGCGACCATACTAGGGAAATCTCTAGGGTTTCTGGGAATATTTTTTGGGTATTTTTAAGAACTGGTTTCATTTCCTGTTTTTAAAGTTTCTGCAAAAGTTTGAGCTAACAGAGATTCTGGTCTTCCATACCAGTTATCTATGTTTCTTTACTTAATTGTATTTGTTTTCCGAGACCCACAGAGGTACACGTGACCTGTGTAAGGTTTGCACGTGTGTACCGGTACCCTACATTCTCACAGCCCACGTGTACATGCTAGCTGAGGAAGTGTCAGTCGCATGTATGATTCTAGAAAATTTCTTTTAGAGAGGCAGTCATCCTCTTCCCTGTCAGAATTAGTCCCTCTCAGGGGTTTTCTGGAACTCTTTCTAGTCTTTGCTATTTGTAGTCTATAGCTTAGGTTTCACCTTGGATTGATTTGTTCTATGAATTTTTCATTGAATTGTTTTCTTTTTTCTATTAAAGTAAGTGTCTGAGTCTTCAAGAGATTTTGGTTCTCAGTACCAATAGTCTCTGCCTAGGCTGTCTTTCTTGGCTTTTCATTTGTCTCATATTTTCAGATATACACATGGCTTGTATAAGGCCAGCATGCGTGTACACGCGCTCTGACTTTACACAGCTCGCGTGCACACACTTGTTGTTGAACTGTCAGTGCACACACTTGTTGTTGAACTGTCAGCAATGTGCTTGTGGAGAGAATTTTTGTTGAAGGTGAGGCAGTCATCCTTTCCTTTGACAAGAGTTACACCTCTCAGGTTTTTGGGTCTCTATCATAGTGGTCAATAACTTAGGTTTGATCACAACAATACCTTTCTTTTTTCATTTAGAAGTTTTCCTCAAAATTTTCTTTTATAGGGTTTTTAAACAAGTGTGAGAGTCCAATTTTAATTTTCTTGTGTGTGATTTTTAAAGTGACTCTTTGTGATCTGCGCTTAGGCCAGAAGTTTTCTTAGTTTTGACTTGTTGATATTTTTCCTTTTTGCTTTGTGAGCATTCAAATAAAAAAAAAAAAAAAAACTTTTATTTCTTTGTTTGGTTA
>SNQJ01S0185059.1:0-18781 GCA_010110895.2 Picea sitchensis | reverse complement strand
CAATCGTTTCTTTTCAATGAATACCTATTTAAGGGAAAGAGGAAGAGTCATTTTCACTATCAAACACTTGATAAGGAATGCCCTCAATCAATTTTGTTCTCAATCAAATCCAATATGATGCTACAACATTTCAAAAATGCAAAATAATATGCAAACTAATCATTAAGATGTACTTTTGTCATTTTCATGCGAATGATGATCAATTCAATGAAAAACTTGTCCTGCCAACTACCCTTTCAGATCAAGGAGATTCGGACAAGAAAACGCAGATTTCGCACAAACCACACACCCTTTTGCAATCAAACAAGAGAAAGAAAATAAAAAACGGAAAAGGAAGGAGAAAGAAATTGGATCAGATGACCTCAAAGAACCAGATGAGAAGAGTCACATACTTCTAATGTCCTTCGCTAGAGTTCCCGCTCAGTCGGATAGGAGAGAAGAAAGCAGGGGATCAATTTCAAGCTCTCAGCAACAAAAACTCAAAAATAATGAAGAAGGGCATAAAATATGAATAACAAGGTGTTTAATTCTCAGGAGGAAGCATGTCAAAGGTCAAAGGAAGAATCATTGAATCACAAAGCAACTCAGCAAGTGAAAAAATAGGGTTTGGACCTCCAAAAAATGGAATTTTTGAAGAGATTTTGGGCAAAAAAGGGATGGCGCTTTGGTATAAGGGCCACCAAAGTGTTATAAAGCTCTGTCTAACACTTCCAGGGAGTGTTGGTGCTCTGCTAACATGGGCAGGGGGGCGCCAGGCTAAAAAAACTCATAAAAAGTCCAAAAAACCCAAAATTTCAATGGAATTTTGACAATCAAGCTGAGTGTGATGGGGTGAAGAGTCAATCAGCCAATGCAATCAGATATGAAGGGGTGAACAAGGTCAGAAAATGACCAAAGGTAAAGACAAGGTCTTATGAGGAAAAATCAAAACCAAAAGTTTCGATTCGATTCTCCCCAGTGGAGTCGCCAATTTCTGTTGAAGGAAAATCTCCCTGCGGACAGGTAGATCTCCTCAAAGAGATAGACTCTTAACTCTAAGACAAAAAGTGCTTATCATGGTCACTAACTTCCTTTTAGATCTAGGTGGACTAGTGTATGAGGAGGAAGGAGAAAATAATTACCTTTTACCGGTGTTTGTCCCTGCACGCTCCGAGTTGAGCTCCAATCTTTCGCTCCTCGATAAGCCCTGTAGACAAACAAAGTATGACTACTTCCTACTCTATCAATATTAGTCCGAAATAGGTCTATCTACTAAAGAGACAAATTCATGTGATATTGAACATGAATTAGAAAGAAACAGGCCAAGAAAATTATATTAATGAGGACGAAGCATTACTTACAACCATAGACGGATTGCAGCAGTTTCGTCAAGTCCTCCTTGTATACCCCTTGCTCAAAAGATCTACGATCCGAATGATGATAGCTTCACCGATTTCTCCCTATGAGATCATAGGTCTCTTGCTTCTGAAATATATCTGTTCCAGCACCACTTATAAGATCATAAGTTTGGTGTGATTCTCCCTTTTCAGTTCCCCTTTCACCATGAGAAAGCTTGCTTATATAGCCTTGGAGAGGCTCAACCACTTGAGATATCCTTGGGGTAAGTTGAGGATTTTCCTTTTTCAGTTAGGGATCATCCCTAAGATCATGGCTGGACTAGGGATTTGAATCCAACTTCCTTCCAAGAATGAAATAATCCTTCCCCCATTCATCTCAACAACTTAACCACTGCCCAAAATAGGCAGCGCTCCCTCAAAAGGGCCATCAGAGCGCTGTAGCGCTCCCTAGTAGTCTTAAGGGGGGCGCCAACACTCCCTAAAGACACCAACACTCCCTCAAAAGGGTCAAAGGAGATTTATAGCGCTCCCAGACAGTGTAAGGGGGGGCGCCAACACTCCCAGAAGAGGTATAGGGGAGCGCTCTCCTCCAAAAACCTAGTTTTTTGGCTTCTTTCAGATGGAAAAATGTTCATAACTCTAGTTAAGCATTCCTCCTCTTCCAAATCAAGTGTTTTATGTGTGTCAAGTGTCTTCCTGATGTCGTTTACAGGCACGACATAGGCATCATGGTAGAATGCTTCCCTGACACTTGCGACACTTGTGAACAAAATGCGACACTTGTGACACTTATAATGACGACACTTGCGACACTATCGTGAGTAATTTTGACGTGTAACATGTGGTATGTAATCTATTAACAATATATATATATATGTATGTGGTATGTAATGTGTTAACAAAAGACATATATGTATATATAATCACGACCACATACATATATATCTTTTGTTAATAGATTACAATGTACATGGTAGTAGGGATCCATGATATGTATATATAATCATGACCACATACATATATATCTTTTGTTAATAGATTACATTGTACATGGTAATAGGGATCGATGATATGGAAGCACATGTGATTCTATTTGAATCTTAAACTTTTGGCAATTTGAGTATATATTTGAGTATGAAGATATTTTAATATTATTTTATTATAATTATTTGTATATTAGTATATGATGACGTATTATTGTTATTTATAAAATAATAATATTTTGTTACTTTATATTATGTGTAGATGTTACATCCTCATATTGTGTCATGTGATCATGCATCTTTTGAGGGTTTGTGGCATTTGATTTTTCTCTCTTGGTCATTTGGCAACATCAAGGATACTTTGTTTGGGTTATGTATATTCACCTAGAGCATACTCATACTTTTTTCTAGGCTATCACTGAGTCACACTCCTACTCTAGTAAAACTCTTATATACTTACACAATTGTTAGCAGATTAACCCATAGTGATATATAATTATACATCCATGAACATGAGAAACTAAGAGAACAATCATGAAACAAAGAAAAAGATATACCCAAAAACAGTGCAGGAGGCATGAACTGTGCCTAACACCCAACTAAGTCTTTGTTATTGCGAAACAATTACAATCTGAACATTATCAGCTTAATTTAAATCTTGGGCAAAGTCAAATGACTTTCCGCACCTCACCAAGACACTCATACACAGATTCATCACAGCAAGACTCTTTGTCGCAATGGCCACCTCAACCTCCTATGGTGCACCTCAAGGGTGTCCTCAATCACAGATTTTTTGTCCCTTCATTACTGCAAACTTCACAAATTTTGGTTCTTCCTCACACATGCCTCCAATAGAATTGTGTTTCCATACTTCCCCAAAGTCATACCAAGAGAAGTTCACCCCATATTCGTCAGAGAATCACCTCAAGGTAGCACAATTCCTCCTATGTGGAGTGACTTGGCTCCTTGAGGGAGCTCCCACCTCTTCGTCTAATCATCCCTAAGAAATGCAAAGCTCATCTTTCTCTCTTCCAAGCTTCCCTCCTTGGTTTTGCACCCTTGTGCCTTTATAGGCACTGGCTCCCCAAACGATTCTTCTAGGTGAACCAACACGACTCATGAGTTGATTCCCTTCGCAATGTTGGGTCGACATCTCATGTGGGTATGTTCGGTAGGCTTGCCTAGTCGACCTACCAAACACCTCATTCCATCATCAGGATGACCCACCGAACTCCTTACCAACGCCCCCATCTGTCCAACCGATCCGTCATTTGGGTGAGTGTGGCACTTAGCCATGTCAAGCCGACTTGTTTAGTCATGCCCTCCTCATGACTTAGACGATTCATTTTTTTGGTGGAGCGCCCAAGTATTTCCCTCAACCCTTCGTCAAACCGCCCGTCATCTGACTTGTGTCACAAGGCATCTCGGTTGAGTCTCCCTTGGCACGTCGCACACCCAAGGTGTCCCCGCTTGCCCGATATAAATACATCATTGTTACACTTCATTATGTTTGGTGTGCTCATACTACTTGCTCCATTTAGAAACCCCATATTTCGCAGGTCACCACAATGTCAAGTGAGTCAGGAACATACATATTTAACCTTAATGATATGAATGTATTTTTATTTTTTCACTAAGTTTAATTTTTGGTAATTTATATTATTGGTGACATGGATGAAATACAACATATGTGAAATTATATGTATTTAATATCACTTACATATGTGAAAGCTTGTTGTTGATGCTTATTTAAATTTATGGGGTGTTTTACATGGGTTAAAAAAATTATAATAGGATTTAATAAATAAATAAATAAAATGAAAATGAAAAAAAAAAAACCTGTTTTCCTGGTAAAGGACCTCTAGCTACAATTTTGTTCATATTTTTTGATACAAATGATGAAATCAAATTCTGTTGAAGACCCATTTGAGGTATCGAGGAGAGTTTTCCTTGGTATAAAATACTTTCTTTGTTGAAGCCTATGGAGTGAGAAAACACTTCCTGAAACTCAAGGGATGTGCAGCCATAATATTTCACAAACCTTTGGTACTTCAATCAATCATATCTCACAAATCGAGAAATGGAATGAACCGTAAAAAACCCATTTGATCCAATAGAGAGTCCTTTAAAATGAGGTATATTAATCCCTCTAAAATGTTTTGTATAGGTCTTGGAACCTATATAAAGTTTGCATAAGATAGTTTCCCTATATTGTATCCATTATTGTGCTCCTACGACAACCACACAATTGTGGGTAAGCTGAGAAAGGGATGAAATGGTGTTTCCCAAGCTTCCAGATGTTGCATGTAGATATTTTAAGCTATAAAATGGTTGTATGAATGTGAAATAATGTTGAATATGATAGAATCGATTGTAGAGGGCTACAAAGGATGCCAAGGGTTTGTAGAGAAGCTTGAGTTGTTGTAGAGGCCATGGAACCTCTGTGGGCAACATGGAAACCTTGCAAAATTTCTAAAATGTTGCACACCAATGGATATAGTGAATCCATGTAAGGATGTCCTACAATGGTGAGCGAAGGTCAGAGGGAAGAAAAAACATGTAATGCATGTGAACCAACTATGATACTTACAATGTATGGCCCAATAAATGGACTCCAAGAGTTCCAAAAAGAGGTTGGATATTGATGCAATATTTGAACCCGAAATATTCTTCAAAGCCTAGTTCCCATGGAGTGGTAACTCGATCTAATACCAATGATCCATATTTTGGGGGATAAGATTCAGAAGGCTTGAATGTCGAGAGAGGAGGAGAGAAAACATACAAATATTCCATGAAATTAATCACAAGAACATTGATGAAAATCCATGAAAATTTTCTATAGGCTATATAAATCAGTTGTTGATGAAACTACAAACATAGATAGAGTCAGCTATGCAGATTCCAAATATACATTTAAAAAAAAATTTATATTGTTTACTCTTTTAATCTATTTGTGTCTTCGCATATATCAAAATCCTAGAATACATACCTCTTTTATTTCTTCTATAACTTTTTGTCAGCTTAACCATTTATAAAATGAGTTATATGCCACACTAGAAGAGACTGATATCTATGATCTAAAAAAAATAAATTATTTTGATCATGTTAAGACCCTCGTATCCTGCAAGAACGAAAGGCGTTGTAATTTCAAGTGTATATTGAATTTCATAATTAAAAATAAAATAAAATTAATATTATAAATTTTCAAAAAATACATCGCACTATAAAATGGGTTCTCTACAATTCTACAAGTTTTTGGAAGGAAATTCCATTGTTAAGGTACTCAACACCTGCATGAATGGAGACATATATCTTATATTTTGTTGGAAAAATAGCATACCACTATTATAAAAAAATAAAATTTCACATAGTTATTCACAATTTCTGTAATACCCTAAGGTCGAGTCCCTACTGAATTGTAATTGTGTTTATAGGCCATTGAACCGAGTGTTTATAAGTTGGGAGGCTTATGTGAATATTAGGCTAGAGAGCCTAGATGCTAAGGCTAGTGCGCCTATTTTTGCATATGTAATTATGCATATCATTAATATAAAATACATTGCTGCGTGTAGACCGACCATGAAGAAAGAGTTATGGGGGACTAAGATCCACTAGGTTGAGTAAGGGAGGGGGGCTATAATACTGGGAAAAAGGGCTAATCTTAAGAGCTCAAACCCAAGAGAATAATATATATTTATTTTCCAAAGGGTGTGATGAGGATATTAATTTATCGTAAGTTTTTCTTGGAAAGGAGATGAATCCCAAGTGGAGGGACTCATGCTCTAGGTGAGCCATGTGTCAATCAAGGCACATGCAGATAAAAGTGGGGAAAACTGTTGTTTGGGAGCTAGTCAAGGAGTGTTTCCATCTTTCCTTCCACGCACCCAGAGACTGAGCATGCAGATAACCTTCCCCTCCATTATCGACCCTGTTCATGAACACACGGGAGAGAAAAACTATTAAGAATTGAGTTAAACCATGCTTCCTGAGAAGCACAGTGTGCCCATACATTGCCTAAGCCTGTGCCGAGCCTTAATGGTTTCTGTTGCTTCCATCATCTGTGCCACACCGAAGTTTTGTTGCTTCCATCATCCGTTCCATACCCAAGTTCTGTTGCTTCCATCGCCCTTACTCATTTGACTTAGAAGTTGGATAAAAGAAGCATGTTGTCACGCCTGTGGGTTTGAAGAGGCGGGTTGTTAGGCTCGTGGATTGAATAAGTAGGTTGTCAGTCCTGTGAGAAACTCTCTCCATGTGAGAGAGATTGCTAGGGAAGTGAATTCTTCTGGAGGGAGTCAATCAACAACTACAAAGCTCTGAGAATTCTTGTCCATCCTATTGCTGAAGCCCTGGAAGAGAAGTGGAGTAGTTGATGGACTGTTGAACAGTGAAGGTGTATACTTCCCAAGGTGGGAGAGGCATGTGGGGAATGAGAGGTTGTGAGTTATGTGTTTAAGTTGGCTCATGGGAGGGAATCCTTCCTGATGTACTGTGCGATTTCCCGTAGTCTCTGCCTAGCCTAGGAATCCCTTACCTGGGTGGAGTTTAGTCCCAGCTTGGGGGTGACCCACTGCTAAGAGTGATGAGAAATGTGGTCTAAGGTTGGGAGGTTCGTGGAAGGTCTGCATGCAGTTGGTGGACATAAATTAAAAGATAAGTATCAATTGTGTTAATGTCACACTGTGTTTAAGTACATGTCTGTTATTTATAAGAATTGCATGTGTTTGCTGCATGTATGTTTTGCTATTAATTCCGCATAAATATGTGTTGTAGCATAATGTTTATGTCTGTTTAAATTTACATTATAAATGTATGCTAACATAAATTAGATTTTGTTTTTAATTTATTAAGTAGGATATTTTCCGCAAATGAAAGTGAGTCATTCTGTAAGGTGGCATGGCATGGCCCTGGGATGGTTGGGGACACTACAAATTTATATCAGAGCATGAAATTTTTTCGTTGGCATGACTGGCTTGGAGGTCGGGGTATGTTACAAATTGGTATCAGATCCCATGGTTTCAACACTGAACCTGAATGGGCCATGGATGTGGAATTTAGAGTCAAAATTCCACAAGGATTAGATGTACAGAGTGCTAGAGCAGCGCTGAGAGAGATCATGGGTGGTAATGGAAAGATCAAGAGAAGTGGAGGAACAATTGTCATGGCGATTGTGGTATTGGACCATAATATTTAATTTGTGCCATAGGATCTACGCAGCGGAGGCAGACCCTTCCCAACCATCAGATCTGGAAAAGGTGCATGACAGTTAACCCTGAAGTCCTTCAGACTTCGTTACTTTGGTGAGTTTTAAATTTTCTGAGAAAGTGGCCGAAGAATGAAGCTCCGAAGTCTTGGAGTGACTCTCAACCATATATCATTTGGGAGAAGGTGGACCATTGGATTTTCCAAGGGGTTTGGGGGTTTGGTGTTCGTGGAAATTAGTTGAAGGGCACGCAGAATGGACTTCCTCCTGAAGTCTGAAACTCATGTGGATTGTTCATGCTTGAGGAAACATGTTCGCATATTAAGAAATGTTTGGAATTTTGACAGTCTAGGGGTTGTGTGGTGTTCAACAGTGAAATACTTCGAAGTCCCGGAGCTCTGAAGTCCCAGAGCATCGGAGTGACGTGTACTTGATTCGAAAGTTTGACATTATGGAGTTATAAGGTGTGCTGTAATGGAATCTCCTGAAGCTTGAAGTGTCGAATTCCTTAAGCACCAGATATGATGTGGCATGCTGACATGACCTAGGGTGACGTGGACCTACCTTAATTTTTCCACGTGTCACTTTTTTTTGTACCATTTATAGGCCCTTGGCACCAATTGGGACCTGACATGTGTCACTCGTCGGTGGGGCCATGTGTCACTACATTAATTGTATGACATCCGAGAAAAGGATATCGCCATATTTGCCAATTTGGCATTCGGAAGGAATGAAGTATGACGAAGGTGAAACCCACGAAGCTCCGAAGAGCGCAGTAAATCCTCACCATTGATCGGGAGAGGAAATGTGGTAATAGATCCCATAGTCCAGCGAATTGGCACTCCAGAGGATTCAAAGAATAAGAAGTTGGGGTTGAGGACTCTTGAAGGCTCGAAGTCCAGATTCCATCTCAGTCGTTGATTACAGTGAACACGTGGTGCCAGATCCCAAGGTCCAGAGACTTGGTACTCCAGAGGAATTGAGTTCCAGGTTGCTTTGAGTTGAGAACTCCTGAAGGCCAAAGTTAATCTCGATCGTTGATTGAGAGATGATACGTGGAGGAAAGAGAGAGGATCTCCGGTAAGTCGACACTCTGGGAGATTTGTGGAGAGGTGATTTGGAAGGATCCGAAGCTTGGAATCCTAGAGTTGATCATGACCATTGGTTAATGGGAAGGCACGGTCTATTGATTTGTTGTTTGTGAGTTCACCAATTTGACAATTTGGGAGGCAACACAAGATGGAGACTCAGAAATCCCAAATCTTGGAGTCCCGAAGCTCTCGTTGACCATAGATATAAACAAAGAATGAGGACCATTGATTAGTGCATCCTCTGAGTATTCATAAATTCAGCATTTTGGGTTGTGCAAGTGTAAAGTCTGTCGAAGCCCGAAGTTATGAAGTCATGGAATGTCGAAGTGACATGGAATGATGACATCACCTAGGGTGATGTGGACCATTGTATGCATTCCACATGTCAATTGTTTCATGTATTTGGTATGTATGTTGTACCAATGATAACCAAACATGTGCCAACCATTAATTGGATCACGTGTCACCTGTTAGTTTGGCCACGTGTCCACTCCTTGTTTTCGACACGTAGCACCCCTATGGTGTGTGAGTATTTATAAGGCTCCGAAATTTTGGATATTCAATGTTCGGAGGAAATGGATTGAGAAGAAGGAAGATCTTCCAAATCTCTAAGCTCCGAAGTGCCATAGCTCTGAAGCTCTGAAGACGCAGTTGTTCGGAAGTTCGCCACTTCGACGTTCGAAGGAAAAGAGAGGAGGTGAAAGGAAAACCTCTGAAGCCCGAAGTTTTGGATCCCCGGATGCCAAAGCATAATATAAGTACCTTGTAGCCAACACTTGGTCACATCCCATGGTCACATGCATTCAGGGGCTGACAAAAAAGGGTTAGTGCCCGAAAATTGTTTTTAAGAACATAAAAGGGGTTAAAGAAGGAGCCCGTGAGGTTCTTGATTGTACAGACCTGCACTGAGCGAAGTAAATAAGGCATGTGAACTTGAAGAGAGGATCCAAAACGGATCCAAGAGCCAAATCATCTCTGAGATGGAAGAATCCATGTACAGGGATTGCATCACTAAAAAGACAAATTGTTCAAGTATCCATAACTTCCTGCTCAAAACTCAGAATTGAGTATGGAAGCGGGAATTAGAAAGGTCTTGAACAATAGAAGATAATTGTTTGCCTAGAAATTGGATTTGAACAGTCAAATTATCAGGAAATGAGTAACAGGAAGTTTGATATATATTATTGAACCAGAATGGTTCAAGTTTTCATGAAATTATTGAGAACAGTTAGCCTGACAAAGTTTTGTTGGTTGCACATTTTTTTTTGTAGAGTTAATAACTGTCAAGCAGAACAGAGTTATCACAAAGTGAAAAGAGATGGATGATGCACACGAGGCTTACAGTCAGGAATATGAAATTAGAGGAATGGATGTCCATTTGGGTATGGAAGGAACAAAATCCAATGGGCATGGAGAAGGAAAAGACGATAACATGAATATGGTGGAGACCATTAGAAATTTGTAGAAAGATGTCCAGAGTCACAAGGATGATAATGAAAGGCTTATGAAAGACAAAGAGAAATAGGAATAATTCAATATGAAGTTAATGAAGATCCTGGACATAATTGAAAATAAGTTGGATAAAGAGAGTGGCTCCAACAAATCAAGAAGCCACAAGACCCTTGAGAAAAAAGGAAGATCCAGGAGTTATAATAGACATCACCATCACTCTCAAAGACAATCCAAAAGGAGGGCACATAGCAGCTCAACTCCATCCTCTACCAGGAAGCATAAGAGGTCTTGGGTGGATGAATTGAAAGGATAAATGAACAATATCAAACCTCCTACCTTTGATGGAGAGCACACGAAGGATGAAGATATTGATACATGGTTGCTGGGCATGAGAAAACATTTCCAATTGCATAATTATTCTTCTCATGCAAAAGGAAGAATTGTTATCTATGAGCTTAAAGGAAAGGAATCCATGTGGTGGGATCAACTTGTGCAAGTGCAACACATTAGAGAGAAGAATGTTACATGGAAGGAATTCAAGAAGCATTTTGAGAAGAAATACTTAACCAAGAGGTATTATGACAAAACTATGAAAGAGTTTTTTGAACTCAAACTGGGAAGCATAACCATTGGTGAGTATGAAAGGATATTTTTAGAATTGTTGAAGTATGTCTCCTTCATCAAATATGAGATAGTTAAGAGCCAGAGATATTTGAGTGGGCTTCCATCTTTCATTAGTGATAAAATTCAACATGATGATCCTAAAACTTTGGAGGAAACCATAAGAATATCCAAGTGATTATATGATCAACAAAAAGGAAAACCTACTTTCCAGAAGGCTTGGGAGGGCAAGAAGAAGTTTAAGAGGGAATAGAGGAACAAGGGGAACAAGTTACCATTTTTCAGAAACATTCCTCAAGGACAACCATCTTTTAGAGAGCACAAAATGGCTGAGGTAGGTGGGAAAAGGCCAAGGCAACCACTTATTCAATGTTGGGGTTGTAAAGGAGACCATACGTATAAATATTTTCCTCACAAAAGTGACAAATTGAGAGATGTCCACAATATACAACAAGCTGAACAAGTGGAGGACATGTGAAGAAGTGTTCTAAGGATCTATGCAGCCCTGGAAAACAAGCAAGCAAAGTTTTACTCACACATGATTGAAGTAAAAGGTATGATCAATAACCACGCCTTTACTATTTTAATAGATTAAGGAGTTAGTCATAGCTATATATATATATATTCTAAGGTATGGAAATATTGCAATTGCCAAGAAGCAAACATGGGAAATCTTGGTTGGTGCAACTGCCTACAAGAGACAAGAGAAAATTTGTTGAGTTGATTAAAGCATGTCCAGTGGACATGAATGGGATGGGTACCAAGGTAGATTTGAACATCCTACCCTTGGGTTCATATGACTGTCTAATTGGTATGGATTAGTTGGACCAACACCATTCCATATTAGACTGTCATAACAAGGCATTTACTTTCCTAAATGAGGAAGGGAACCTAAGAACAGTCCAAGGAATTCCTAGGGTAGTTACTATCCGAGAGATCTCAGCAATGCAGCTGAATAAGTGTTACAGGAAGGGATGCCAAATATTTTCAGCTCATATGGAGGAAGCACCTAAGGATAAGGTGCCAAATCTGGAGGATCATGCAGTCCTGAAAGATTTTGAGGATGTGTTCAAGGAGATACCAGGAATACCCCCAAAGAGAGATATTGATTTATCTACAAATTTTATGCCTGGAGCAACTCCAATATCTAAGACTCCCTACCGGATGAGTACACTAGAGCTGAAGGAGTTGCAAGTGCAGCTTGAAGAGATTTTGAAGAAGGGGTATATACACCCAAGTATGTCACCTTGGGGTGCCCCAGTTTTATTTGTAAGGAAGAAAGATGGTACATTGAGGTTGTGTATTTATTTCAGGCAGTTAAACAAAGTAACTATAAATAACAAGTATCCTTTGCCAAGGATTGATGATCTCTTTGATCATTTAAAGGATGTAAGGATATTTTCAAAGATTGATCTCAGGTATGGATACCATCAAGTAAGGATCAAAGATGAAGAAATCAGAAAGACTTCCTTTAGGACAAGGTATGGCCATTACGAATTCACAGTTGTGCCATTTGGGCTATCAAATGCGCCGGTTGTTTTCATGTGCTTAATGAATGGTGTTTTCTGGGAATACTTAGACATGTTTGTCATTGTATTTTTGGATGACAACCTTGTATATTCCAATTTAGAAGAAGAGCTTGAGCATCACTTGAGGATGGTGTTACAAGTGTTGAGAGAGAACCAGTTGTATGCCAAATTGAACAAGTGCTCATTTTATCATAACCGAATTCATTATTTGGGGCATATCATATCCGAAGAAGGGATAGCAGTGGACCCTGCAAATATTGAAGCTATTAATGGGTTGACAACACCTAAGAATGTGACATAATTAAGATCCTTCATGGGTCTAGCTGGCTACTACAGAAGTTGCATGGTTTTCAAGGATTGCTCACCCGGTAACTTCCTTGCAAAGGAAGGGGGTGAAGTTTCAGTGGACAACAAAGTGTGAAAAGAGATTCAAGCAATTGAAGAAGTTGTTAACCAGTTCTCCAATTCTAAGAACTTTCGATCCGAATGAATATTTTGTGGTTTGCACCGATGCATGAAAATAAGGACTTGGTGGATTCCTCAGTTAGAATGGGTTTGTGATATGTTTTGAATCCAAAAAATTGAAAGAGCATGAAAGCCTCTATGCCACTCATGATTTGGAATTAGCAACCATAGTGCATGCCTTGAATAAGTGGAGGCACTACCTCATGGGAAAAAGGTTTGAGATTAGGATAGACCATAATGGTATGAAATATCTATTTGATTAGCCAACTCTAAATTCTAAACAAAGGAGATGGTTATAGTTTCTTTGTGAGTATGACTTTGATATCAAGCACATCAAAGGAAAAGAGAACAAAGTGGTTGATTCACTCAATAGGAGAGTCCATGAACTACATGCTACATCCATTATCATGTATCAAACTGATCTTAAACCAATAATTTCTAAGGTTGCAAAGGAAGATTTGCAATACATGGAGTTAGTAACAAAATTATAGCAAGGTAAAATGCAGTAGAAGGTTGAAGATTATAAATTGGGAAATGATGAAATTCTCTTGTACAGGAACATAATTTATGTACCCAATTTTCATGAATTGAGGAGTATGATCTTGAAAGAGATGTGTAATGCGCCTTATGTTGGACACCCAAGATATCAGAAAACAGTTGCAGCAGTCAAAAGCCAATACTATTGGCCAGGCATGAAGAAGGAAATTGTTGAGTACATTGCTAAATGTCGGGAGTTTCAAAAGATTAAGGTTGAGCATAGACACCCAACTAGGTTTCTACAACCATTTCCCATTCCTGAGTGGAAGTGGGAAGTGGTGTCAATGGATTTCATCACCAAATTGCCTAGAACAAGCAAGCAACATGATTCTATTATGGTGGTGGTGGAAAAACTTACTAAAGCTACCCATTTAATTCCAATGAAGATTACTCACAAGGAAACCAATGTTGCTGATATTTATATGAGGGAAGTAGCACACTTGCATGGCATACCCAAGACAATTGTGTTTGAAAGAGACCCAAAATTTACCTCAAAGTTTTGGAGGGGATTATTCAAAGGGTTCAAAACAAATCTGAACTTCAACACAACTTTTCATCCCGAGTCTGATGGAAAAATAGAAAGGGTGAACCAAGTGATAGAGGATATGCTAAGGATTTACGTGATGCAAAAACCATCTAAATGTGAAGACTATCTACACTTGGTAGAATTTTCCTATAACAATGGGTACCAAGCATCTCTGAAGATGAGCCCATTTGAGGCACTTCATGGCAAAAAGTGAAACACACCAATAAGTTGGGACAACCCAGCTGATAGAGAAGTAGTTGGGCCCGAATTACTCAAGGAAATGGAAGAGAAAATGTCAAAGATTAATCAGATTGTAAAGGGTGATCAAGACAAGCAGAAAATCTATGGTGATAAGGGAAAAATTCACAAAGAATTATGTATTGGATATCATGTATTTCTGAAAGTGAAGGCCAACATAAGTTCCCTGAAGTTGGGAAACTGTTCCAAGTTGGTAGCTAGATATTGTGGACCATTTGAAATCCTAGAAAGGATTGGGACTATAGCTTATATGCTTGCATTACCTTCATCTATGACCATTCATAATGTATTCCATGTATCATTGCTTAAGAAATATATACCTAATGTTAATCATGTTATTGATTGGAATGTGATTTAGGTGGAGCAAGAAGGTGCTTTTCAAGTGCATCTGGTACACATTCTAGACCATAAAATCAAGCAGCTCCTAAATCGAGCCATCGAGCTTGTAAAGGTCCAATGGACCTAGTATGGTCCTGAGGATGCCACTTGGGATCACAAAGAGGCCATGAGGGTAGAATACCCGCATCTTTTTGAAGATTTTTGAAAATCTTGTTGTAATATGTAAATATGATGCACTGAGGACAATGCATAAATAAGGGGAGGGGATTGTAATACCCCAAGTGAGCCCCTGTTGAATTGTAATTTTGTTTATAGGCTGGTGATCCAAGTGTTTATAATATGGGAGACTTATGTGAATATTAGGCCAGAGAGCCTATTTTTGTATATGTAATTATGCATATCATTAATATAAAATACATCGTTGCGTGTAGATCGACCACGAAGAAAGAGTTATGGGGGACTAAGCTCCACTAGGTTGGGCAAGGGAGGGGGGCTATGAGATTGGGAAAAAGGGCTAAGCTTAAGATCTCAAACCTGTAACAACCCTGGTTAAATAGATGCATAGGGATTATTAAGTAAAATCAATTAGATAATTAATTGTCCTAATATGGTTTTAGTTAAACAATGATTAGTATTAATAATATTATTTATTTATTAATTAATTGTTTATAACTTTTGATTGATTAATTAATTAATTAATTGATTACATAACACATTTAATGATTTGGGTAATAAATTAAGGGGCTTAATAACTTTAATTTAATCCTTATGAAACTTTACGTATGACAGGTTAAGGATAAGATAATAAAGGAAAGGATAAGATAATAAAGGAGGGGATGAGGTAATAAAGGAGGGGATAAGGTAATAAAGGAGGGGACAAGGTAATTAATGGAGGGGAGGAGAGTCAGTGAAGGGGGGAGATATGACAGGGAAGAGTCCTATGAGAGAGATTATTATGAAAATTGGGGGAAGAAACATAGGGGGAGGAGGTCTGTATTTCTGAGGTCTGTACTTCTGTTGGACATCTTCTGGTTTCTTTTGAGGAGTTAGGTTCTGGAGTTTTGGTGAACCATTGCAGGGGGCACCGGGTTGCTGGGGGTTTTGGGCATGGGGGCCAGGATTCCTTACGGTATCTTGGAGCTAGGGAGCCGGACAGGCTGCTCCTAGCTGGCTGGGTGGTTAGTTGGTTTTTGGGCAGAGTTTGGTCAGTGCATCAGGCTGGGCAAAGCAGCAGGGAAAGGACAACCAGATCAACGGGAATTAGCATCAGGCAGAGGTATTTTTATTCTGTTATGTAATTCTTATTCTGTTATGTAATTCACTAGATTGTTGTTCATTAATTAATTTAACCTGCTTATATGCTGAATGAAAGAAATTACTTATCCTTTCTGCATAGAAGTAATCTTATCTGTTTCAATTTATGGATTTTATTAGACTTAAATTAATCTGGTCCCTACACATGGTATCAGAGCCCTGGTTCAAAATCTGGAGCCAAGGGCCTTCCTACCCACCCAGAAATTTAAACAAACCCCACCCAGAAATTTAAACAACCCTGAAACCCTTTAATTAGGTATAAATCTGAGCTCCAAGCTCCACCTCCGCCTAACCTGCAAGCCAAGCACATAAATTGTTTTAACACAAATATAAATATAAATAATATACATATTGAAAATGTAAAGGAAGTAGAGGCCTTACACCTGGTAATATTGTATAGAAAATAATGTAATGACTCATCTAATTAGCTAGAAAAATTGATTATGAACAACCCATTATTACCTTTCCATGTGACTTAACTACAATTAAGTCATATATATTTATACGTCAACAATTATAGTAAATAATAATAATAATAATAATAAATCTATAAAAATGTGCGTGTTATATATAGATCATAGCCCTTCCTTGTTTTCTTTTGTTACTACTCTAATATTATGGTAATTAAAGAAATAAATAGATTTATTAATTCTAAATACACCGTTATCTCCTATGTGGACAACTGGAGAACCCAAAACTTAGTGCTACTGAATCTTGAGTCTATTGTTTTGCATGCCTATCAGTTACTTCTAGTGCAACACTAACACCACAATGTAATCTTATCTCCTAACACATCCATTAACAAAATGAAGCCAATCTTGAGGCCATGCAGCTCGTTTCCTACAAAACATCTACAGGGATCTGTCATTAGCAGTGTTAAATGAGCAATAAGCTCGTGACTAAGCAAAAAGCATACCTCCTTTTTAATAGGTACTTCTTTCTCGGACAATATTAACTCAATATGACATGGTGATGACATGTAAGCTGCAAAAAAAAAAAAAGACAAAACAAATCAGAGAAAATCACCACTTCAGAATTCTAATCCAAAATGAAAAATAAATAAATAAATAAAGAGATGGGCGCAAGCCATGACTGTGTGGTGCCAGGCCTTCAACCAACTAAACTCAAATCCTAAACATAAATCTTTGGTTGATTGCCCTTTCTACACCAGCTGGATGATAAACGAGTATACGAGTATCAGTTTAAACATAACAAAAAAAATATTAAACCGTTGCACTATTTATTGGGTCGTTTAGTATGAGGCATGACACACGTTTTTTTTTTGTTGCCACGGGCATGGTGATACCTCAGGGATAGATGCCCTTTTTACAGAGCCAAAACCCATCTTTGAGCGCCAAGCCCTTCTTTTCCATATGCCTCATCTCAAAGTCATCTCCAAATACACCAACAAGCAACAAGCTACCAAGTGTCAAGTGTATCGAGGGTAAGCACTCATGAGAGCGACTACGAAGGATTTTAATGAGAGCCAAAACCCAGCAAGCGCCAAGATCGCCGGCAACAGACCCGTGACACCCAATACACAAACCCAATGCATGAGCTCCAAGGAATAGCCTCACGCTCACAGAAAATAAAGAATATTGGACCCGGCCATTCATTCAAACCAACCATTGAAGCCATGCACTTGCAGACATCGACAACACCAGTCATTTACAACAAAGATACGACCCAAGCACCAACAAGAGTGTTCATATCACCAAGTGCCAAGAAGGGAACCCACAAGGGACACTCATTTTGAACCAATGTGCCGGCACCAGCACAGCCCAGTACAACCACCAAACCTGCCTTACCAAAGCAAAAAAATGCAAGACAAAGCCCAGCGAATCAAGCACCAAACTCAGCACCGAACATCGAGATCACTCGGAGGAACGAGAGCTGACTCGCCTTCAAGCTCGCGAGCTTGCACTCTCGACTCGAACATCTTGCTGCCCGAGAGCCTCTGCAGCGCAAAACACAATACACATAAGCCATCGCCCAAGCACCATCGCTTAGAGCCAAGCATCGAGCCACCGAGGGAGGAGCCCGCGGTTGCAGAGTTGGGGAGAAGAAAACACTGGCCGCACTTGCAGAGAGGGATAGGCAACAGTGAGGGAGTGTTAAGGTTGAGGAGTTTAGGGTTTGTTAGGAGGCGTGTAGGGTTTTAGGTAAGGAAAGAGACCGGGGGGCATGTGGGCCTCATGCGAGGACCCACGATGCCCAAAAGTGATTATATAAATTGTTTTTATCTAACATTTTAATTTAATTTAATTTTAATTTAATTTAATTTTATGATTATTGTTTATATTTTACACGCTAAAATTTAAATTTAAAGATTAACAAAAATAACAATAAGTAAAGTAAGAATAAAAAAAAAATATATAATAAATAAAAAAAAAGGAGGATTTAAGATATTTTTAAATGAATAATTTCAATTTTAACTTTAAATTCAAGTACCATTTCAAAAAAAAGAAGCAGTGATAATAGTATTAATTAATTAGTAACTAATTAACTAGTGGTTTGATGGATTAACCAGTTAAGTGTGTAATTAACATTAATATATTTATTAATGTTTAATAACTAACATAACATTATGTTACTATTAAATTTTATTTATTGATTAAAAGTTTTGGGGTCCATGGGTTTTGAGCACACGACCACCCACCAAGCCCAAGCCTTGAGAAATGTTCCAACACCAATGCGCCCATGATATTACTTGTAGGTTAAATGTGTTGATCACATGTGAGGATGAGTTTGAGTTAGAGTTAAATTTTATTGATTAAATTTTGTTGGAGAGGATGAGTTTTGAACCGACGACCTATCCACCGAGTATAGAGCTTCCACCGAAGGCCGTACACCATTGCGCCATGATAGTAATGGTGGGTTAAATGTGTTGAGCACATGCGAGAGAGTCGATAGTTTTCTTAGGCAGTGACACCAATCTTAGATGCTTAACCCTAACCTAGCCAATCCCCTAAAGAGAGTAACATCTGTTTACAGACAAGTAAAAAGAAACTTACGCCTAACCCTGTTTTCTAGTTTAAGTAGCACCAATTTGAAATGTCCTTGAACTCACCCTGAAAACTGTGGTTGATGCAGGTTAAATCATACAGGATGGTTAGGACTCGAGGG
>SNQJ01S0185057.1:4924-18781 GCA_010110895.2 Picea sitchensis | reverse complement strand
TGTGTTTCTGGAAATATATATGTGTATTTACTTATTATATTTTCGCCTTCATTTCGTTCTCAAAATAATGTTGATCAATCTGGGCCATCAATTCCTTGAAGGTGAAACCTTAAATCAGGAGAGATGGACATTCCAATTAGTCCACATTCTTTGTCATTCTTATTAGACTACTTGACTTTATTTTCATCATAAATGGGTTCTTATTCTTTTCCCAAGGTATTTTGGTACATTCCTTTACTTAATAATACATCCTCCATATGGGATTTCCATGAGAATTAGTTGGTATTGGTAAGAAAACGATCACTAGGAGAATCCATATTCAATATGTAGAGAATTTGGATTTAAAATTTGAAACTGATGCTTTGGAAGGAAATTTCTCGAAAAAATAGGTTGTTTTTAAAAAAAGGCACAAAAATGGACTTCACATGTGAAAGTTATGCCCTTTTGAAAAAAGGCATAAATGGTAACCAAAGAGTCACGTGGAAAGTAGAGGTTGTTCCACGTGATGCTACCCCTCCTTCTAATAACCTCAATTTTACAAATAAGTTGCTTATGAAGTGACCCACTTTTATAGAATAAGTGGGAATCATTTTTACAATGAAGTTACTTTGTAAATTAAATTTACATGCAAAAAGTAACTGAAAAATAAATATTAAAGTTGATTTACAGTGATTCACTTTTATAATTTAAGTGACATACACTTTAAAATCAATGCATGAACTTTTTCAAAAAGTAACAAAAAAGAGACTTGAACTCAAGACCTCTTACTAAATAAGACAACTTTTAACCAAGTGAGCTAGTGAAAAAAACATTATAATCTCAAGAAGGAGGATTGGGGGTGTTGTTGTTCTTGTTGTGGAAGATGGCCTTGGAGTGTCTGCTAAAACAAACCTATTTTCATGTGTTCACATAGAAAAAAAAATTGTTTCTCGATGGAAACAAGGGTTAGATATCGATTATCTTACCCGAAAAATGCAATTTTTCCCTCTATTTCATATTTACTGAGATCGCACAGAGTGCACGACAAAGAGAAATGTACGTAGACAAGAAAACCCTTTCCACTATGTTTCTTATTTTCCGAGATCACGTAGAGCGTGAGGAAAAGAGAATATGCAGATTGAAAAGAGTAGCAACCCAGAAATAAATAAATAAAACTGAAATATTATCTCTATAAAAAATTAAAAGGGTGTATTCAGGATTTATACCTCTAAATCTCACTGAAATAGTTGTATATTGGTAAAATGAAAACATTTTTGAGTAAAACTAAATTCATTTCTAGTCGAAAGAATTGCTCCAGACACAATGGAATAGTCACGTTGGCCTATAAATGTATGTAAAAAGCAGAAACTAGAGATGCGAAAACACGACTTCAATATCTCTATCTACAATGGGAGAAGGTCTTAAAATTCACTTTGATACCATGTTCAAAAACATAGGTATTACAATAGAGGATGAACACCTTCAATAACCACTCACACAACCATATCAAATATCAACACACTAATTTTTTTATGTGGTAAAACACATGTGGGGAAACATCGACGGCCCCAGCCAACACAGCCAGTTGGAGCAATTTATTAATGAAAAAGAAAAACATTGGAGTAGAGTTACAAGAGATTTTCTCATAATCGATCATTAGCAAATGACCCCCCATGCTCTTTAAATAGAGATCATGGACCAATCAGGTGCTAAGCCACAAATCAATGTAGTCATTAAGATCGACGAGAATATGATCCATCGTATCACTCTATGTCGAGAACATATCCTGACCATCAGATTACCTAACTACAAATGCATACTAATGCATACTAAAAAACACACTTTTATTGAAACATTAGACCAAGTTGATCTTAAATAAATCCTAAGTATTTAATATCCTAACAAACACAAGATATACCCTAGGAAAGCCAATATGGGAAAACCCAACCAAAATATGAGGACTATGCCTTTATATTTTCTTCTTAGACATGAAAAGAAAATACAAAGAAATATGACCTCACTATGGAGTTGACATAGACAATGAGGTATGTATGGTTGCTACATGATCTTCTACTTCCTCTATTTATCTCAAAATATCCCACTCATTTTCTCTACTCAACTATGGAGTCTTTTATTAATACAAAAAGAATGAACCCTCATTTAATTCATTGCATCCCATTATTTAACGCATTCTGAAACTTTTCTAGGGCTAGGGTTAGGGTTTTTGCATGCCTTAACTCCCAATTAGAGTAGGGTTTTGGACCCTATAGAATTCTCTTAAAATTTTGTGTAACTAACTCCACATGTGTGAGTAATGAGAGTTGAAATAGCATCCACTCAATCCCACGATGGTCGAAAGCATAGGTCAACTCGCAGGGGGTATAATGTTTTCATACAGACTTAGATCAGAGTGATCTTTATGTCAGTGAAAATATTTTGATGTGTAGAACAACATTGAATGACTGGGTGTTGGACATGTGTTATACTCTTTTCAAGTAGACATAGTCTCATCCTAGCACAAAGGGGGTCCAAGGGGGTTATCACCCCCTAGGCTAGGTGATGCGAGGGGATAACTAGCACCTAAAAGAAAATTTTGGGTCCATTTTGTGTCTTTTTAGTCAATGGTCTTTTATCCCATTGTAATCTAATCCCAGTCAAGGGATTAGGGTTTTAATCTAATATAGGTTTATGAAATGGGTTTTGACACAGGGGCAGACCCAGGGTTCAACGCTTCAACAACACACCAACAAAACCCTAACTACCGGCCCTTTCGGCAACACCTGCGAAGTAGATGAAGTCTCACCCAAGGTAGAGGAAGGGTTGGTTGCAGGACTCCAGTTTATGGAACCTTAGCTGGGAAACAGATCTGTGATTACAATACTCTAATAAAGCACTTAGAATTTGTCATTCATTAGTACTTAACCTTTGTCTATAGCGCAGATAAACCCTAATTACAGTGCAACACAGTATTCAACAAGATTCAACACATTCAAGCACTAAGAACGTCAATATAGATCAGGTCTAGCATCTCATTCACATCATTAGGCACTAAGATATCATATTCATCTAAGCATACATCATTGTAATAAGCATTAATCATATGAACCATAAAACAATCATAATGCACAAAGCAACCATAACACAGGATATACGTGGTTCACCCCCAGCCTGGGGCTACGTCCACCAACTCTTCGTCGTCTTTATTATCTTTTGTAAATCATATACATGCATAGAGCCATAAGGTGCTACTCCGCATAGGACAGGATATCTATGTGCACCTCACCAGATTCTCCTTCCAAGAGCTAGGTTACAGCACAAATCCTTTACACTACCACTTACAGTCACTTTCACTTAGCCTTGTAAGTCTCACACAGTATGCACAAAGCATGTACAACTATCACTTGCACTTATCACATTGGCCTTCACTTTCCCTTAGCACCTAGCATCACACCACCTATTTACATCACCTAGATTTCTATTTATACATTACAAAAGGGCCTAAACATGGGTAAACCCATGGGCCGACATCCCCATACCCGTTACATAAGCTCTAATCCCAAAAACACCCTAAAAGGGACTGAGGTCTCATGATCTTTGCTTCGACTTGTGCTCCACCTTTGACATCCTGTCGAAGTCCCAAAATAGGTCAAACCTAACCAAGGATCTCCAAACCTTGGTCAAGGGCCAATAGGCCCGCAACACTCACCTGTGACTCATCCCGAGTCACTCTGATCTAGGTAGCTCTGCTTCAAAATCCTCGAGCCTAGCTCAAGCTGCTTCGACTTGTTTTTGCGTCATGGCCTCCAACTCGGCGAACTCCTGAAGAACTTACTCATTCATAGGTCTCTCTAACCATTGTTCGAATGAAGTGACTACTTGTTCCACCTCTACTCCTCATCCTTCAATCTCTTTGAATAGTTGGCAAGATGCATCCTAGACTTGTTGGAGCCTCTGAGTCACTTCCATGACTTTGTTGTATATGGCATGGACGGGTTGTTGAACAGTGTGTTGTTCTTGGGATCATTTCATTCTCTCAACTACTGACAAGAGCTTCATATGTGCATGTACCGTCGTTGCTTGTTTCTTTGCCTCCTAGAGCTATGACTCCAGTGTCCTCAGTTCAGGGTCCTCAATAAGTCGCTCATAAGTCTATGCACTTCTATTGCTAAGTTGTTGACATTCCAATGCTAATGCTCTGATCCTCTCAACTGCGCTACGAGTAGTGGCTTCTCTTTGGTCTCGCACTTCCTGCGAATTACTTGGTATTGTTTGTAGCTCTAGATCTGCTATTCTCTGTTGAATTTCTTGGAAGGCTTCAGAAAATTGTGCTACTTGATGCTCCACTAGGTCTTCCTCCTTTTTCTCTAAGCCTGTCACAGAGAAAAGTGCTCTTCTGACTTCTTCTTTGACTCCAACCTGATTTGCTAGCAGCAGTTCTTTCTCATGTTGGATCTGCACCTTTCCCTCTTCAAACTTTGCTTGGAGGCCAGCCTTCTCCTGCTGCACAACCCTGCATTTCTCTATTACTTCCTCTTGTGCTTTTTTCAGGGCCACTATGGCCTGTTCTGTTTCTTCCTGTGCATGATGAAGGAGGGCTTCAGTCGCATTGGCTAGTCTGTGGATTTGGATAGGCTCATCTCCCAACTCTATTTATTCTTATGGAGGGAGCGCAGTGGACACTATGCGGCTGGAGTGAAGGGCCTATTGTACCCTTCACAGTTCTGCTTCAATTTTTTCATACATGATCTCTTTCTTAGCTTCATTTCTCTGCAAAATAACTTCCGAAGCGTCTGATACAGCTATGATGATGAATTCAAAGTCATCGAGCGTGATCATAGTCTACAGCTTGGTCTTACTAGATTTTGACTTCTTTCGTAATGTGGGTTTCGTGGGAGAAACCTTTATTTTGTGAGATGGATCTATGTCATCAGGGGGATTATGTGGCGATGTTACTTCACCTTGCTTCTGTTGATATTCTTTTTCATTGTTCTCTTCTTTATCTACTTCATCATCATGTCCTCCTCCAGGTGATTCTAATGCAGTTTCTTCTGATGCACTGCTCAGTTGTTGGACTTCTTATGTCTTCTTCCTTATGTTAGCTCCAGGTGTATCATGCCCTTCATGAGTGATCACTGGGCTTCCGATTAGTTCGGGATCAGACAGTTTTGTGGGGTCAACGGTGATAAGGATCTCTACAGGCCACTCCTTATTTATTTCTTCTAGGTCCTCCTCTATGAGTTTGTAATAACTCTGTAGTACTTCTTTGTGTTCGTCTCCACGCACAGTGATGTAGATAAAAATTTTGTCTGTGTTGAACTTCACAAATGTCATGACCCTGTGTAGGGTGTTCAGCGTTATATGAGGGACAACCTCAATATCCCTCTTTAACTATAGGTAGTAGTTGTGGAACACCACATTTGATTGCCATTGTTTTCTCATATCGCTTGAATACCATAGAGAAGTGAACTTCACGGCTAAGGGTTCAGATGGCTCTAGTTCAGGGAAGTTCTCACCTTTCGGCATATCCAAAGCTATGAACGCGATGAGGGTCAACAACCAACTGAAATGGAACTCATAGCCTTGATCAGGGATGATTTTAAGGATGGAAATTTATTTTAAAATGTAGAAACCTTGGCGAATCTTAATAATCCTTCATATGCCAACTATAAATGATTGGCGATATTTTTGTAAAAATATTAAAATTTCTAAGGCTTTTATATAGTTTTTATAAAATTTTGGCTATTTTTAAGGTAAAATAATTTTATGCTATAGAATTTGGGCGAATCATTTTTAAAATAGTGAATGTCATTTTTAAAAAAATCATGGAAAATTAGCCCATGAGCGAAATTTAGCCCCTAAAATCATCCCTGGCCCTGATCCTGAGCTTCGCGGTATTCTTTGTCTAACTGGTTCACTAAGTATTTTGCCCAATTCATATGTATCCCCTCCATGCATTTCCCTGCAAGGTCAACAACAAACCCTGTTACCTGCGTGGGTCTATTCTTCCTGACTAACTTACCAATAATCAACTAGAAATAAAGGCGCACTACACCATTTTGGATGGAGGCTACCTTGTAGCCTCACTTCCCCTTCTCCACATCACCGTATGTATCTTTAATCTTCTGCGTCGGGGTGCAGTCTATAGCCTTCCCTGGGTAAAAGTGTTTTGGGTCTGGTCCTTGCATGCTCAATCCAGTGATCCAATGGATCAGCACTGGATCGACAGTGATGCATCTATCTAGCCACAAATAATCGCCATGGAAGCTCGACAACAGGATCTTAATGCACACGTTAACCTCCTAGTACCTTCCAAAATGGGGTATTTTCATCACGTTCAGGATGGTGGACTGTGTGAGGTCCATATTCCATGGTTGGGGGATTATCCTCGATGTCTTCCCCTTCATCCTAGTCAAATACCTGTGAGGAGCGATCATGTTGAAGTTCTTGGGATCCCTTAGGTTAAATTCGTTTATATTTAGTGCCATGACCTTATCTGGCTGAGGCTTGCCTATGCATATCCCCTTCGAGAGGTATGGAGTGACCAAGGTGTAGTCGAATTCCCTGGGGACACTGTCACGATTCACCACATCAGCTAGAGTCAGGATATAGTCGGGTAGGATGGAAGAGATTAACTTTGCGTTTGCCAAGTTATATTCATGTTTTGTTCTTTTCTCATATGCAGCTTGGGATGATCTAGATCCACGAGCAGTCGAAGGGGAGGCTTGCATTCCTCACGTCGATGAGGCTTGAACTCCTATGGACATCACTCTCTCTACCATTAGATCGATTAAAATTTCCTCTACTGAATTTTCCATAGCGTTGAGCTCGTTCAACATGCATGCTCGAGATCGGATATCTCAGGCTGATGAATAATTTCTCAATGCAATAGAATGGATGGAAAGGTCTCAAAAATCATATTACAGTAACAATGAGTTCTCTTGTTGGCTCAGATAAAATTCATGAAAGTGTGCTCGGCGGAACAATCAACGGGATAAGTAGACAACGATGTAACAGATCCTTCCAATGGACAAGAATCCTTCATCAATGCAATTATGTCTGTTACGGTGCGGTCCCAATGGTTCGATGGTAAGATTTATGATCATAATTGTTGTTCTAACCATTTAGGAACATGAATCTAATGGTTATAATGCCTCCAATGGTCATATCTCTCTGCCATGCCAAAGTGCCAATCTGACTTTCTCGGATATTCCGATGAAGTTCGAATTCTGGATACCTTCCTTTTGCGAAGTCTTCTCTGGAACTTCCTGTAATTTCTCCAACTTTGCTTTCTTCTTGCTAAGCTTTCTAGCCTTCTTCCCTATGATCTGCGTTACTGGGTTCCTCTTCCCATTATGATTCTTATCTTCTCTTGGCATAGTAACTTCACGTTGTTGATGGTATTTCGTAGGGTTCAAGGCAAATACTTCTTCTTTGTCTGGGGTAGGTGCTCTAATCTCTTGTACACACAGGTGTTTTAGGTATGTTTGTGTTCTTTCAACTTTGACATCCAGATTTCTGGTCCTCAGTAGTTTCAACTGGATTTCTTGTTCTTCCAGTAAGTGTGTTATTCTCTTAGCGATGAATTCTCTTAGTTCTTGCTTCTTCTGTTCTAGAGCTTCCACTTCTTGTTTTCTTCAGATTTGATATTTCCCAATCCAGGTTTTTCCTAGTAACATAGAAAATGGGGCGTTGTTCTCAATAAATTTAACAACCTCAAATTATTCTTTTGTTGAACTACCATAATCACTCATAGATGTATGGGTAAGTCTTCCACATAGGGTTATCAACTTTCCTCTCAATAATCCTATTCATCCCAATGAAGGAATCATAGCAGGCTTTCCTAAAATTTCCCCAAGTTATTTCTATCATAATATCCACCTATGTTTCCTCATCCAGAACACAGTATATATTAAAGTCTCATATTTTTGTTTCTATGCACTCTTTCTCTTCGAAGATCTATGATAAGTTGATATCTCTATGGTCATTCAGGGTTTCTTTCATTTGTAGTAATACAGTCTCTGATTCTTTCTGGGGTTCTGCCATGGTCTCAGTTTCTTGGCCGTTCTCAGGGTTTTCTTGTCTCATATTCATTCTTTCAACCTTAGCAATCATTCTAGGGCAATCTAGAACGTCATGGTCCATAGATTTACAACAAAGAAAACTAGGGCTTCTATCATGGAAATCCTTAGCAATATGGCCCGGCCTTCTGCAGCTGTAACAAAGGGTTAATCCTCTCTTCCTCTTAAATGATCCCCATCCTTTCCTGTACTGTGCACTAGAATCGTCGTCGCTAACCTGCAGAAAATTCTTCCTAGGATCCTACATCCATTTGTTAGTCCAAACATTATTTCTATGCATAGGAATAACATATCTTTCATTATTTCTATCAGATATATTCATATCAAATCTCCTTTCTTCTAACTGTGCCCAAGTTTTTAGAATAGGACAAAATTTATCAAACATACCTAGATCCACACTTTCAAAACAAAAATTTCCACTTATCTTACCTTTATCAAAGCACAAAGATTTCAGATCTTACCTCTTTAATAAAAAAAATTCACTGATATTACCGCTATTAGAGCACAAAGCTTTCAGATTTTACTTCTTTTCTTCAAATCTGTCTCCTTTCTTAGCACAAAACTTTGCCAGTCAAGTAGAATACTATGCAATAAAGCAACATATCTACGCACAGAGATTTCTTTCTTTTCCTCAGTTCCCAAACATCACAGTTTTAGGTCCTGGCAATGGAACCATTTGTTGGCACAAGGGTAGACCTAGGGTTCAACGCTTCAACAGTGCACCAACAAAACCCTAACTATCAGCCCTTTCGGCAACAACTGCGAAGTAGATGAAGTCTCACCCGAGGTAGAGGTAGGGGTGGTTGCAGGACTCCAGTGTCTGCAACCTTACTTGGGACACAGATCTATGATTACAATACTCTAACAAATCACTTAGCAGTTTTCATTCATTAGTACTTAACATTTGTCTACAGCGCAGATAAACCCTAATTACAGCGTAGTGTAGTATTCAACAAGATTCAATGCATTCAAGCACTAAGGATATCAACATAGATTAGATCTAGCATCTCATTCACATCATTAGGCACTGAGATATCATATTCATATAAGCATACATCATTGTACTAAGCATTAATCATATGAACCATAAAACAACCATAATGCACAAAGAAACCATAACACAGGATATACGTGGTTCACCCCTAGCCTGGGGCTACATCCACCAACTCTTCATCTTATTTATTATCTTTTGTCAATCATCTACATGCATAGAGCCATAAGGTCATATTATGCATAGGACAGGAGATCTGTGTGCACCTCGCCAGATCCTCCTTCTCTAATTTAGGTTACAGCTCAAAGCCTTTACACTACCTCTTACAGTCACTTGCACTTAGCCTTGCAAGTCTCACACAGTATGCATAAATCATGTACAACTATCGCTTGCACTTAGCACATTGGCCTTCACTTTCCCTTAGCACCTAGCATCACACGGCCTATTTACATCGCCTAGATTTCTATTTATACATTATAAAAGGGACTAAACATGGTAAAACCCATGGGTTGACATCCCCATACCCGTTACATAAGCCCTAATCCAAAAAACGCCCTAAAAGGGGCTAAGATCCTATGATCTCTACTTTGACTTACGCTCCACCTTTGACAGCCTGTCAAAGTCCCAAAATAGGTCAAACCTGACCAAGGATCTCCAAAACTTGATCAAGGGCCAACAGGCCCCCAACACTCACTTGTGACTATTATAACCCCAGATTGCACCACACATGCTTACCTGGCATCAGGCCAACTCATATCCCTTCTTTGCCAAAACTCTGTTGAACAACGCTTTGAAAATCCTCTTGTGTAAAGGCCCACGCACCCTAACCCATTACTGCACGCGTGCACATGCTGGCTAACTCACAACATCCCACGTGTACCTACAAAAGCATAAAAAAAGGAAAGTTGTCGACGGAACAAAAAGCTATGGGTGAGTTAACTGAAACTCTCAGCCATGCATGGCTGAGGTTTCGTCCAAAAACCTAGCTCTTTCTAGCCTATAAAAGAAGGGGTAGGGGTACCATTTGGAAGAGGAACAAATATAGCAAAGAAACTCTACCCATTTATGTATTCCATTGTCCCAACCCTTTAGCCTTTCCTCATGCCAAAGGATATTTAAAGCAAAGCAGTTGAAGGACAGAAGAAGAGGAGCCCAGGATCAGGTTCAAGGAGCGGTGGCCAGTTTCAACTTTTGTAAGTTGACTCACTTTAAGTAATAAAGAGAATGATTTTCCCGTCCCAATTCATGAACTTTCTATGGTTTGGTTAGTTTATGTTTGATTTCTAACCCATGAGTATAGAAGTAGCATGCATGCATAGTTGTTGTTTGTCTTGAGTTGAGGTCATCTTTGGAAGGAGCATTGCGAACAAGTAATCAAGCACAACGGAGGATCGACATCGAACGTCGGTAATAAGGTAGGTGGTCCCTTCCATGAATTTACTGAGAAAAGGGAATTTAAATCTAGGGATGTAGGTAGAAGGTAGTTTTTATTCATTCAAATCTGCATGCAAAGTCTGAACTCTATTTGCTAGTCCGTAGGGTGTTTTTCCCAACAACAGAATTGGCGACCGTACTAGGGAGAATACTCGTTAGGGTTCCTGGAATTTTTATTTAGTTTTTGGGTAGTTTAAAGACTAGTTTTTGTTTCCTTTCCTGTCTTTTTCTTTCATTTCTGTAAGGTCTGAGCTAGCAGGGAGTCTGGTTTTCCATACCATCTTTCCCTGACTTTCGCTTGACTGTGTTTTTCGGGACACACAGAGGTACATGCGGCCTGCATAAGGCCCGAATGCGTGTACCTGTGCCCTATCCTCTTATAGCCCGCGTGTGAACGCTCGTTGTAGAGATAGCAGTAGCATGTAGGAGTTCAGAGAACCTTAGAGGTAGTCCTCCTCTTCCCTGTCAGAATCACACATTCTCAGGGGGTTTTCTGGAATTATGTCTGAGTCTTGTTTGTTAACAGTCCTATCTCAGATTTTTTTTTCCTTATTATTTTTCCTTGCATTATTTTTTTTTCTATTAGAAAGAGTATCCAAGCCTTCAAGGGATCCTGGTTATCAATACCAGAGGTCTCTTCCTAGTTTGGTTTGTCTATTTTCATATTTTTCCTTAGAGTTTAGATATACACGTGACCTGTACAAGGTCAGCCCGCGTGTACACACCCTTTGTCTCTGTTCATCACGTGTTTACATGCGTGTTATTTGAGTGACAGTCGCGTGCTTGTACAGGCTACTTTTTGTTCAGGGTGGGGCAGTCATCCCCTCCTTTGATAAGAAGTATTCCTCTCAGGTGTTTGAATCTATGTTTGAATAGTCAGTAGCTTAGGATTCATCTTACCCTTAGCCTTCTTTTTCTCAGTTAATAGTTGACAGAAAAATAAAAAATAAAAAATCATGGTTTTTACACAAGCGTGAGAGTCATTGTTTTTACAATTGCCATTGTGTGATTCTTTAATCTGACTCTTTGCAATCTGCGCTTTAAGCCAGAATTGTTTTTCTTGGTTTTTGCTTGTCGGTATTTTCCCTTTCTTTCTTTACTAGCACTTAAATAAATAAATAAAATCTCTTTTCATTTTCTTCTTTGGTTGAAAAGTGTGTTTCTTCATCATTAGCTAGGGAAAATAAATTTTTTTCGTAAGTTTTTACAGTTCACTTATATCATAAGTAGCTCGTGGTCGAATGAAATTCCTTTGAGTTTGCTGTCCAAAATCTTAGAAAAAATTAAAAATCTTTCTTTGTGAAAAGTTGTTGAAATTTTGCATTCAGTAAAAGTTTTGTTTCCAGCTTTTTTATTCATTTTTTGCTTTCATCTTTTACACATCATCAGTTTCACCCTCATACCCCTTGACGTAAGACAAATCCATAAAAGCAACGCTAATTTTTAAATCTACTAGACTTTTATGTTTGTAGGGTTCACAAACTAGTTCAGGACTAGGGCCTTGGATTAGGTTGGAGAGGAAACTCTTCAAGGCCATTTAAAACCAAACATTGGAGTCTAATATAGGGAGTGTCTAAGTCTAGTTTCATGGAAGTTATCCGGGACCCCCCTCTAACACAGGGGATAAACACGAGTTTGCATGCGGAAAGGTAGCAGAGATAACCCCTCGAAATCCGGACCAATCGTAGTGGAGAACACATATAGAGGGCTTGTTTTGGGATTCCGTCATTTGAATTTTCCACGGGGCTTCGTGGGTCTTGAATCTATTTGAGGTCCTCAGTTGTCTTCCGGACCATTTTCTCTCGATACCCTTGACAAGTTTTGGTCTCGATACCCTGCTCATTGTGGTCTACTGGACTTTCGACTGTACCCGCCTGGTGACTGTTCGCGTGCTGGCAACCTAGTTGCCAATATTTTTAGGGACATACACAGGTGACTGCAGGGGTATACCGCGGTACCTAGGAAAAACATCGAGCCACTCTTTGCAGAGTATACCCAGAGGGTGCTTCCGTGTTCGAGTTGCACTTGCACCGGTAAGTTGCTCTAGTGTTGGTTGTTGTAACTGTTCTTCCAAATAGTTTAGTGATTGCTTGTCTTATCTCTTAGGGGATTCTGTTTAGTGTGTGTTACTTTTGAACGTTTAGACTACCTTAGCATGTCTTGGATATTCTCACACAGTGGAGGATCCTGATCTCCGCCGATCACGAAGGCTTCTTGGCCTGCTGCCGGTTACACTGGAGCCACCCCCGCCACCATTAAGGTGGAAGCTAGACCAACAAGGGTCTTTTGAAGTGACCAGGTTACAAACCTTTGTGCCCGAACAACCCCCGGAGGAATCAATCATTTTGGAACTTGAAGCAACCTCTCTTAGCTCGGTTGAAACCCCAACCACAGATATCTTAGCACCATTTATTGTACCAATCCAATTTCACGAACGCTAGACAGTGCCTCACACAACAATGGAAATAAATGTTGTCACTTCTTCTAGGAATCCTTCAATTCCCACCACAGTTGTCACCACAGGAGAGTCATATCCTAACCTACCATCGTCGGTCCAAGCCACCATGGTCTCGGCCACAACTACGTTGCACAGTGCACCGAACCCGTCTATGGCGGCGGCCACAACCCCCTTCACACCTAATGCGACATGCCCTCCATTCTCATACGGTATGCCTAGTTTGGGTAGAAGTCCTGTACTAACCTACTCCACTTTACAGACTTTGGGTCTGGGGGTAGGGAGCTCTAGCACTCCTCTGCAAGGTCACCTTGGGGGCACTCCTACCACTTTTAACGCTTTTCCTTATGCAGGAGGTCATATCCCTCCTTCGTCCCCTTCGCTTGGTGGTTCGAATCAGCAATCCGTCGAGCAACCTACACACAATAGTTTATTTGGAGCGGGGAGTCAAGGACCACCTTCGCACAGTATGCTAGTAGGTTCGACACCATTTTCTTGGAACGAAACATTTGGTAACAACACCTTCTCATCAGCCGCCTTCCCGACTGGGGGCAACCCCATTTTTGGATAGTCTACTCCTGTGCAGGGTACTATTCCTGCACAGGGGGCACACATAGCAGGACCTTGGAATTTAGGACAAGAATTTGTTCCCTCCTCCGAAATGTCGTTCTGGGGTAATTCTTTCCACAATCAATGGAACCTCGGACAGACCACTATGAATCTCCCCACAGGACCGGCATGGGGTAATCCTTCCCAAAGTCCTTTGAATACAATGCATGCCCAACACTCTATGTCCTTTTTGGGAAATCAGTCGATGATGTCTCCACAGATGCAAAATCATTACGTTGGTCAGGGCCATGGTTTCTACCAGAATTCGAGCCAGCAGCCAAACTTTTCCTGGCCACCTGGTGCCAGTCAAA
>SNQJ01S0185055.1:0-18781 GCA_010110895.2 Picea sitchensis | reverse complement strand
ATGGCCAGACTAGGGGAATGGGATGGATGAGCGAGGTATAAGATGTAAAATGATGAAAGATGGTGGGAGCGGACGATGGATCTGCAAATCCCCCTCAGTGGCTAACCAAGACCCATGAATACCAGCTTGCTAAGTTACCCCATAAATCACCCCAACAATGGTCAAGTGGATTAGTGTAAGATCCAAGCAGTCATCCGAAATGAAAGGAACCTAATGCATATATAAGAAGGTTATAATGACCAAATATGACACATACCATGATACCTGGGACCAATTACCTCATGGAGCAAGAGTCCTCTCCGATGCAAGCCCAGGCCGGTAGTGATGGAGGCTGCTGCTGCTGACAGGACAAGTCTGGCTGAGAAGAAGAAAGATGGGCCCTCCAGGGCCATGCTCAAGTCAATCTGCTCTCGGTACTCCATGTCTACGACCATGTGGGCCTCATGACATGATCTCCTAGTTATCCCTAGATATCGGTGATAACAGTACCCACCATCCAAGATGGGGATCTCACCTTATTCGGTAATTCACTACCCACCCATAAGTTTACGAGGTTTTTTTATTTTTATATTCCATCTCCATAGGGAGATCTGATAGAAATATGTCTTTCCCTGGCCATGAATAACAGAATCTAGAGCCATTGTCAAGTATTGGGCCAAAAAGTACGAGGGGTAGGGCGTCGATCTCCTGGGAAACACTCTAGCAGAGCAAGCCCTGGTTGAGCAGTGGTGTGAGGTGGAAGGACACTCATTCTTTCCCCCTGCTTCGACCATTTTGTTTGAAACCATCCTCCACCCATTGAGGGGAGGCGCTACAGATGAAGCAGTTGTGGAAATCAATATTGGGATGCTGAACAAAGTGTTGGATATCTACGAGGAGAGGCTGTCAAAGAGCAAGTACTTGGCAGGAAATTTCTTTAGCTTGGCAGATCTGCAACATCTTTCATGGACACAATACCTCGTCACACCTTGCAAGAAGGGCGATCTGATATCCTCAAGAAAGCATGTGAATGCATGGTGCGAGGACATCTCCTCTCACCCTGCCTGGAAGAAAGTTGCAGAGAAGATGCCAAAGTGAGGAGAGGAGACTCGGGGAATCTGAGAGTGCAACCAATAAATAAATATTATTTTGTCTGTGTTACAATTTTTATGTAATGTCTTTTGGAATTATATATTGATAGCTTTTTTCACATTATATTTCAGCAAATGATCAAGAAGAAATTCTGTAAGTTATGTTCATGGCTTTATGTGCTTATGCAATGTGACATTGATAGCTTTTTGTGCATTATATTTCAGCAAATGATCAAGAAGAAATTCTGTCAGTTATGTTCAGTCTTCTTTGGATTTATGTGCTTATGCAATCTGAAGAAATTCTGTCAGTTATGTTCAGTCTTCTTTGGATTTATGTGCTTATGCAATCTGAAGCCTAAGTGTTCTATAACACATTTATGAAACGTTTTTTTACTATGTTTTTTCTAATAAATCTTCCACTTTTCTATTAAATTTTTCACTCTATAACTTTAACTTTATGAGGGTGGAAGTAGAGAATTTATTAGAGAAAACATATATATTATATATATGTTCTCCAATAAATCTCTCACTCCACCCTATTATATATATGTTTTCTCTAATAAATCCCTCTACCCCACTTTCTATAACACATCTATATATGTTTTCTTTAATAAATCCCCCCATTCTATATAACACATTTATATATGTTTTCGCTAACAAATCTCCCACCCTATATAACATATTTATGAAACTTTTATTTCCAATGTTTTCTCTACTAAAACTACTTTTCATCCCTATCTTCCTTCTATTTTTAATATATATGTTTTCTCTAATAAATCCCCCCATTCCCACCCTATATAAATAATCCACTCCAAAGATAGTGATGGAAAGTAGTTTTAGTAGATAAAAGGTTGGGAATAAAGGTTTCATAAATGTGTTATAATAGGGTGGGGTAGTCTAGTCCAAGGATAGTGATGGAAAGTAGTTTTAGTAGATAAAAGGTTGGGAATAAAATAAAAGGTTAGGAATAGAGGTTTCATAAATGTGTTATAATAGGGTGGGTAGTCTAGTCCAAGGATAGTGATGGAAAGTAGTTTTAGTAGATAAAGGTTGTAGTCAAATGTTTCATAAATGTGTTATAACAGGGTGGGGTGGAGGTGGAAGTCGTGGCGATTGGAGAAACATATATATAATATATATGTTTTCTAATAACCAATAGGGTGGAGTGTGGGGAATTTATTAGAGAAAATATGTGTGTGTGGTGCAGGTGTGCGTGGTGCAGGTTTTCTACTGTGACTTCCACACCACCCTCATATGTTTTCTCAATAAAATTGCTCCACCCCTACCCTACAGGCATATGTTTTCTCATAAATCCCACCCCCACCTCTTCCCTAGGAGAGACATAAGCACCATCAATATTCACCATCAATATCCCATCAATATGCACCATCAATATCCCATCAATATGCAAACGTGGCAAGACCGGGACGCTTTCAAATCGCAGGTAAGAGAGACGCTGTAAACGTGGCAAGACCGACGCTTCAAACATGGCAAGAGAGACGCTGTAAACGTGGCAAGACCGATCTTTCAAACGTGGCAAGAGAGAGACGCTTCAAAGGTGGAAAGACTGACGTGGCAAGAGAGCCGCTTCAAACGTGGCAAGACCGACGCTTCAAACGCAGTAAGAGAGACGCGTAAACGCAGCAAGACCGACGCTTTCAAACGTGGGTAAGAGAGACGCTGTAAACGTAGTAAGACCGGGACGCTTTCAACGTGGGTAAGAGAGACATTAAAATGCAAGACCGACGCTTTCAAACATGGCAAGTGAGACATTGGTAAACGCGGCAAGTGAGACGCTTTAGACGTGGCAAGAGAGACGCCAAAGTGGAAGACCGAAGCATTTCAAACGCATAGTGAGACGCTTCAAACGCTCAAACGGGGCAATAGAGACATCTAGAACGCGGGTGACCGACGTGTCTTGAAGGTGGCAAGTTCTCGCCTAGAACGTGGGAAGAGAGACGTTAAGAGGTAACATCTCCGACATGGTTGCTATGGGGAGTGACACTCCAAAATGTCGCAATAGCCACCTTCTTGTAGGTATTTAAAAAATACAATATCAAGATTTTAAGAGTGTGACATGTACATTAACCTTGCTAAGATACTAGCCATATCAATATTTAAATCTATATCATCGGTCTATATGAAGGTAAACTCAGATTTTTTATTAACAATTTATCCTCTTAGTTTATGTATCCATTAGATACATTGTTCTTAACACTTTCATCTCTCTATAGCCACTAGGTGGCATTGGTTCTTTATTTCAATCTTAAATAATGACCTAAGATTTTTTTGCTAATATTTAGATAAGAATATAACAATTGATTGTAATTCCATGGTTGTTGGTGTGCAGAGATGTTTTTGGGGTCTATAATTTACGAATCAAAGAGAGAGAATAGTCTCTATTAGAGACATCTCATGTTGGTCACCTGCTTTAGTTTGGGCAACAGAATAATCACATCACATATGAAAGATAACATGAAGTGGAAAAAGATTTCAATATACAAGGAGACATGCTTTTCCCTCCATTGAAAAAGAACAATTTGATTAGTAAAAATGTAAAACCGCAAAGAGTGCCAATTTTCCCTCCATCGAAGGGCATCATTTCATTGGGCAACACCTCATATCAACATAAGTGAAAAGCTAAATTGCACATTCCCAACCAACTATTAAAAGCCAATAGCACCATTAGAATCCAAATAATTTAGGGAAGCTTCATTAAGCAAAAGTAAAAAAAACAATCTTTGAATCCAACCCTATATATTCCAAAGCCAACTCCTCTAAAGCATCAACAACTTCAAGTTCTTTGTCTTGCATCTATTTTCCATAATCAACCATCAATTCCAATACACTAATGCATTTCCAACCATGGATAATTAATAACTTGGTTACACAACCATTTTTGCCATCATTAGCAACTAACACACTATTTTTACATTGCCCCTCTTGAGAAAAAACATTCATCCAACCCACATTAATAACACCTTAAGTACAAGCCAATATCCTATAACCCTGTCTTAAGTGATCCCCTCTATAACATCACATATCTAAGCCTTTAAATGCAGAGGTTTATCTAACATTCACTGGATAGACACAACTATCCTAACAATTTACTCAACTACATCTCACTCACATTATTAATCAATGTAATATGTGCTATCCCCACCTTTATGCACTCATTTGGTTAGTACTTGTAACCTACTAACCCCTGTCACTTGCTCACTTCTATTATTACACCCGATTAGCACCCACAATCCTCGATATATAAACACCCTACCCATTTAAGTATGGGGCTTGCAGTTCACAAGTAGCATAATTTCTCTTATCATATTTTCAAATTCAGGCTGTTCCTATCATCACAGAATCGCGTGCCTAAAGCATTCGTGTGGAACAATCACTTGAAATACAACCATTACTTTTCTAGCTATTGTCTTCATTCAGCATGCATTTGGAGTTGACTTGCACTATGCTATATGAGTGATCAAAAGACAATTTTTTCTATACAATTCTCCAACAAAATTAGTCACTATTTTGCAAGCTTTTAATGGCCCACACAACTAGTATACCACCTGCTTCTGCACAGTAGGACAAACAGGCGAGTTGTTTGTCCTACTGTGCACGACTAAGTTATGTAATGAACATACGGCCACCATTGTCATTTCTTCAGTTAGTTGATCCTCAAGCAAGCTAACCACTGCACGACAAGCTGTCACTGCATCAGTTGTTCTTACAAGCCCATCATGCTGGAAAAGATCACCAAGTGCAAGAGTAGCCAATAATCTAGCAGGTTAGACACGGGTCTGTGGATCAAGAAGATACTGTGATAAAGGAGAAATAGCAACTTGGATACTTTCATGTCTCGTACTTTAATATTATTAAATAGAGCTTCAAGTAGCCAGGCTGCTGCTTCTTCACATTGATGAGACCTTAAAAGCTCCAAAAGTACTTCCACAGCACCAGCCTCTGCCATAAGTTCAGCACTTGATGCATCGTCATTCTCTAAAACAATCAGTGCACCCATAGATACTACAACTGCATGCTCAAAGCCTGATCGTAACAGTTTCACAAGAACTACAAGAGGCACTTTTAAATGGTACTGAGAATTGTAGTGCAAACATTTGAAAGCACCAAGGCATCTGATTCCCATAAAACATGTGGTGGTCGTGGATCAACTTGTAAGATGACCTTAGAGAGTTCAATAATGCCACCAACATCTGCGATTGCATTTGGCCAACTGAGAGAAGCACTTTCAAGTGAATTTATTGCTTTCTGCTATAAGTTTGGAATTCCAACTCCTGCAAGGTGTACTAGTGGAACCATACCGCCGTGGTTGTAATATCTCGCTGAAAATACTCATGCGAAAGAAGATGTGAGAGTAATTCAGCCCCAAGATGTTGTACCGAATGGGAAGGTGATTCAAGAAATACAATCAATGGCTCAATGGCCTGGCTAGGGGTGAGTTGCATGTTATCAAGAGCTTGAGGTTTCTCCAAGATATTAACGAGTTCTTGCAATGCACTATGCTTCCCCCATGTACTTAATTCTGGACGGGTCAAACATAGAAAAGAGGCTCTACCACTGCAGCAACAGATGTGCTCTTTGCAATACTACTATTGTTTGTTAAGATGCGTAGTAATTCCGCAATTAAAGCACACAAAGAGTCCGGTGCAACATGAAGAATTTCAAGAACATTGTCAATCACCCCAGCTTTGACCATGTCAAGCTTGCAAAGGGGACGATCCTTCCCCAACTTTACAAGAGCACTAACTACATCCTCAAGCAATTGATAATTTGTTCCACCAACTAGTCCAATAAGAAGAACCACAGCACCATACGTTACAACAAGCTCTGCCTGTAGTTCATCATCCAACAAATTATCAAGGGCACGAACACTAGCTTCCTGAACTGTACAAGAATCTATATTAACAAGTTCCACAAGGTTTTGAATACAATCAGAAGCTGCATGTGTTGCCCGCACTTTGGAGTTTGCAAACAACACAGAGCAAGGTATTGCCATTTCTTCCTTTAACTCCAAATAAAGAGACGATGCCAGAATTTTTTATAAGCTTTCTACAGGATTTGCTTCGGCGTCTGCAATAGCTAATGCCTTGGAGGATTTTTTGATGACAATTTGATTAGTGCACAAATTACAGCCTGTTGCTCTTTCTCAGTCCCTACACTAAGCAGTTCTACTAATGGTTGAATAGCTTTCCTTGCAACATCACTATATTTGATGTTTTCAGCCTCAAAGAACCTTGGAGAGCTCGAGCTGCATTGTATCTGGTGCTCCTTGAACCCAATCGAAGAACTACAATAAGTTGGTTTACAACACCCATTACAGCCTCATGGTGCCTAAGATCAGGACTGCTAAAGAGGATTCTCAATACATCTACTGCAGCCTCTTCTATTGCATCCCGAGGACCTAAAGACAGATATTTAGTTAAGGCTTCCGGAGCTCCTGCCTCAGCCATGGCTACTTTGTTGGCATTATTTCCTTTTGCAATCCGAGTCAGAAGCCCCAGAGCAAGTGGAGGTGCCCCTAGTCGGTCTGGCATAGGTTTAAGAAACTCCACTAAAGCAGGGATAGATTACGAGCAGTTGCACCCACCCCTATGTCATCCACTCTAAAAAGGAATTCAAGAATAACCTGGTCAGCATTGCAGATTAGAGAAAAATCTTCAGTTAATTCTACATGGTTTGATATGTCTGACTCACCACTACCAAGTAGTGGTAATAGACCTCCAACTACTCCTAAATTTGCAACCGCAAGAAGTGTTCCCATGCTTCCATTGCAGACAAGACTAGCCAATGCTTGAGCAGCAAAATACCTATCAATCACTTCATCATACCTCAGTAATATGGCAAGAGATGGTATCGAACACATTGTAGCACCAGCTCGAATAACATCTCTGTATTGGAATAGGAATAGCTAATAGCAATGCACTGACCCATGTACTTCCACCATCCTCCATCTCTATCATTAATAAAAAGAATCAAATCCTTAATTTCAAAATGTTAAATTATTTCCACTCTCTTCAAAGTACAAAGATGATGATCTAGAGAGACAATAAGATTTCAAGGATGGGGAATCTGTGAAGTTGAGGAAATGAATATAGTGATCAAAATGAGAGGCAATACCCCGAAGTTAATGAAATGCAACTGAGATTATCTATATATACACTATACCTTCATATGATTTAGTTTCATATAGATTGAGATTTGGTCTCTTAGCAATTGCACATAACCTATCATTAAAGACTATTAGATAATTCACATCCTAAATGCCTCTTGTCCATGTTGATCTGTATTGTAAGCAAAAAAAAAGAATGTTTAAATTTATTCATTTCAAGTAGCATATCAACATTTATTCCATAGATATTGTTTTCGGAGAAAGGAACAGGCTGGTTGATGATTTATCAAAAGCTGGTCTTCTATTGGACCCAGGTCAATGAAACATTTGCAAGGAAGCTGAACGACAATCTGCAAAATATTTTCATACCACTTTTTATTAAAATTTATTGGGAGTTGTCTTGATCTTATATTGGTATGTACTAGTGACATGATGCTTAGAGACTTCGTTCTCTTTCTGCTGCATACTTGGGACATTATGTTTGTATTTTCGATCAAAATACATGACTTGAAGGACTGGGAGCCTATTTTTTTTTATCCTTTCTACTGAGAGAATATTCATGGATAAGGGCAGGATATGAGAGGATATCTGCTTCTTTTCTGGGAAGACAACTTTCTTTTGGGAGATACTTGGAGATATAGATTCCTTTGATAGAATCAAGAAATGCTACTAAGCATTTGAAGAATGTAATTTCACTTTTATTGATGAAATTATAATATTTCTTCCACAGAAATTTTATTTAACATATATATATAAGGAAAATAATATCAACATTTGTTTCACTAAAACAGACAAAATAATATCAATAATACTGTAGTGTAAGCAACTAAATCAGAAGCAATCAATTCTTGTTTTTCATTGCTTAATTCTATGTTTTTACTAAGTATGTGTAAGATGTCACCATACCTGACAAGGGAATCACAAAGTTCTTGATACTGAAAATATCGTTCAAGATCTGTTGTACTCGAATCTTTGTAATGTAACTGAGAATTCCTTTGCTCAAGCCTTTTAACCAGTGACCAGAGACTCTCGACTTCTCTATTGAGTTATTCTATTACTATATTCTTTCCAGATAATGTTGTCAAAGCAACCTCAACTTCTCTTACTAACCCTTGAACCTTCTTCTCCTCCTGTTCACCCTGCATATTTAGACATGCATTCAAATAATGGGCCTCAATTGTTTCTCGCAATTGTTCATCTGTACTTCTAACCATCTCTATCTTGTCAACAACCTCAATGGAATACAAGAAAGATGCATATGCATGATTGGAATTCTCTTAAACATCCAAAGCCCCTTCTGTAGCCTAGTTTAATTTTCTGTCTTGTATGCTTTGAAAACGGGCTCGCAAATTAACATCATCCACCACTTGCAAGTTCTATAGCTGACAAAGTGCTTTCTGTAAAAAACATGTCTTTGGAGTTTCAAAATCTAGCTCTATAGATTTTTCTTCTTCATTGATAGATCTTATTTTCTCGAGCAAATTATTTATCTCATCCTCCATGCTTTTAATGGAAGATAAAAGAGAATTGACTCTTCATGTTTCTTCCAAAAGGTTGTGATTTAGATTTTGAAGAGACTCTTGTGTAGCAGAGAGTTCCACTTGCAAACGTCTCTCTCTTTCCATTGCTTCTTTTTATATTTCCTCAACTCATCGCTTTATATGTTGGTAATTTCCCAAGATCTCGCTTTTAAGGACTTATTTTGAGCATCAAAGAACAACAACTTTATCCTTCCACCAATAGCCTGCTCTTGCACAGCTTTTGCAGTTTGACTTCAAAATGATTGGGCTTGGCTCCCTTAAAAATTTCAAAAACTGCCGATTCACCTCTGAAAGCAGATATTGCATCCCTTGACTGTCTGTGATTAAGGAGCACTTGTTTGGATTTCAGAGCATCTCTCTAGCTCCTCCATAGAATGATAGACAAGTAAGAACTTATCCATTTCACTGCTCAAGCCTGAAAAACAATTACAGATTTCTTCTTGCAGCGTAGAATACTGCTTCTTCATAAGGTGTTATTTATTCTTGTATGCTTCAATCTTGGAATTTTGCTCGATGGCATTTTCTTCAGAGTGCTTTAGCTGTAATCGGACTCTTGTCATCTCCTCTGTAATAGACATGGCCATTGCTTTCCAGTTTTTAAGATTTGTTTTAAGTCCATCAATATATGCAGAGGACAATGTTGAATCTGAAATTTCTTTTCAGCCTTCCTGTGTTGAATTCCAGCCATCAAACTGTTCTCGCAAATCGTGTATGACTTGATTTGCATTCTGAAGTTGTGATCGTGTATACTCAACATCTTCAACTGCGGTAGCAGCTTTGTTTTTCCATTCAGATAACTGAGAGTCCAAGTCCTTGACAGTGTTGTCAAGTAACCCAATCTGCTTAGTTTGCATAGTGGATGTGGACTGACCATCTTTCAACAATTCCTCTATCCTTACTAACTTAGAAGTCATATCATTTTCTCTTTTTTGTAAAATTTCCAGCTGAACTTTTACATTTTGAAAACCCTTCATTGCAGTCCTCAACTCTGCAGCATAATGCATGCCCTCCCTTAAAGCCGATTTTGCATCCAATTTAATATTTGCTAATAGGCTTTGCAGTTCAACGAATGAATCACACAGAGATAAAATTTCAACAGTTTCCTCATTCAAGCTACCTTCTGCCCCTTCCGATTGCGAGTAGCTTTGGACAACCTGCTTTTCAAGTATTGTAGTTTTATCTTCAGAAAGCTAAAGTTTATCTAAAAGCTCACTAGAAATATTCTCACTACTTCCAGCAGCAGCAATCAACTCCTCTAACTGAGCCTAAGAAACTATCAAATCTTCCTTTAAACCCAAAATATCTGTGTCCTGATTACATACAGTTTGCAAGGCAGATGCAAGTTGCTCTTTAATCAGAGAGATCAAGCTATTCGTCTCTCCTTCTTCCACCTCCTTCTGCTCTAGTTCTTTTTGAAGTTGATCTACCTCATCCTTCATATAAGCTAATCCATTTACAGTTGCCTTATGATCACGACGTAGGATACTTAACTCACCATCCAATTGTCGGTTGCATTCTTGTAACTCTGCAACTTGATGTCTAAAAAGAGAAACAGTCTTTTCCAAATCCTGCTCACTCTCAAGTTGGCTTTGTAGACGGTCCTGCATGAGCTGCAAATCCAATTGATCTTTTGCAATATTCTCACTTTTTTACATTAAATCATATTGAAGAGAAGATATATATGTTTCTTTTACCTTCAAAGCTATGTCCTTGGTACTCATAAGTTCTTCCAAAGATGTGCACTTCTCATTGCATGAGAAATCAAATTTCTTCATTTGCACTTCCTAATGCTATCTCGACTTTTTCCATCTCCATACGAGTCACCGATAACTCATGCTGCAGTTCAGTCACAGACTCCTGCAACTGAGAAATTCGATCTTTTGCATTTTGTTCCAATTCCAATAGCCTACCCTCTGCCTCTTTCAGACTTTCTACATACTGGCGCTCTGCCATCTCATATGCCTTCAGATCCCTGTAAAGGTGCTTCATCTCAGACTGCTTGTCAGAAGAATTATTCTCTTCAGTTCTTAATTTGCATTTAAGCTTTTCAATGATATTTTTTCATATCCTCAACAACGTCTTTTTCCTTTTTAACTTCCAATCGAGCAGCATCAAGGGATGCTTCTTTTCCCTCCATGACAAATTGAATGGACTTCAGCTGAGCTTCCAGGTCTGCATGGCATCATTTTGATTCAGTTGCCTTCTCTTCCATTTCACGCATTGCATCACAAATCCTGTCAATTTCAGCTTGCTTCTCTTCACTTTTCTTCAATATGCCATTCAATTTTAATTCCATGTCTATAAGATGATTCTTGGCCCCTCGCACACAGGCATTTTATTAGTTTCCCCCCCAAGGTTGTTTCATCCTTTTCCTTTTCAGCCTGCTCTTGTTTGACCAATAACACTTCATTCCTAAGATGTTCAACTGGAAATCAAAGTCAAATATATTTTTCTTCCTCTTTTCTTGAATGCATGACCTGCCTTCACCGAGAAAAACCTCCAATTGTTGCATCTTTTTCTCAGTATCTGATAATTCTTGGTGCAACACATCTACTTGTTTTAATTTATGTTGCAATTCTGCAATATCTCTTTCTCGGTCATCTAATTCTGAACCTGCACGTTCCAATTTAGTGCATGCCTGTTGAAAAGCCAATTTGTTATTTTTATTCTCCTCTACAAGCCTCAAAATTTTGTCTTCCTACACTTTGATGGAATTGACTATGGCACCTTTCTCTGCAAAGAGCACTTCATTTTTCTTTTGAAATTCCCCCATATCAGTTTCTTTACTCTCGAGGCATTTCTGGAGGATATTTCTTTCTTGCTCACAATGAAAGCTTTGTCTTGTACCACAAGTTTTGCATTCACAACAAACTAATGATCTAAGCTCCCATGTTCTTTGACCCAATACTTGCTTGTGTTGTGCCTGCATTTCCAGCCAACTCTCCTCTTGCCGGCTCAACTTGTTTAGTGTTTGTTCATGACAAACGCCTTGTTCTTCGAGCTCCTCTATCTTTATGTCCCTCACTTTTATAACATCAATAAGAGCTTCTTTGTCAGCTACCGGGATCTTTTCTTCTAAAAGAGAGAGTGTGTGATTGGTTTCTGACATCTCTTGCTGTAGTGCTTGTAACCGATGCTGGTACTCTTCCATCTTATTCTCCAAGGTAGCACGGATAGCCCGAGTATTGGCAATAACTTCCTGCAACCTCCTCAACTCATTGTGAAGCTCACTTTCTCTCTCTGTTCTTTTGCACGAAGACATGCATTTGTTTCTTCTAAAGTATCAATAACTTTCTTGACTTCTGCATTTGGTTTCTCAGTTTCCTTCTCAAGCATCTCTCGATGTCAAGAAGATCCTGATTTGGACAAAGCTCAAATTGCTCCTGCTTCTTATTCAACCTTCCTCAAGTAAAGCCAAACATTGTACTTAGCTGTCAAGAGACCCACATTTTCCCGACATCATCTCAATTGTTCGTTGATGTTGATCCAGCTCTTGTTAATTGATCCTTCAAGCAATCAACTTCTTCATTATTCCTCTTACAAGATGACTCGAGAGTAAGATTGTCAACCATCAGCAGGCACAATCCAAACTGATATTCCGATTCAGATATCATTAATCTCTGACAGTTCTGCTTTCTGATATGTAGGGCCCCTTCCAGCTGATTCTGGAGCCCATATATCTTTCCATCCTTTGACACAACATCTACTTGACAATCATTCAATGTTTTAAGCATCTCTTCCCTTCCTTGTCCCATTGAGATTCCTTCCTCTTCAAGATTTAGAGATTTCTTTTGTGTTTTCCCTCTATATCAGAGTATTTTAATCCATTGAACCTCTCCAATGAACCTTGCATCTCCTAGCTGCCATACTTGAATGCTTGGATTTCTTCATATTTTTTATTTACAGCATCAATATCCTCTACCCTTTTATTCAACTCTTCAGCCTGCTCCTCCACCTGAAGTTTCTTCTCCTGGAGCTTAGCAAGGGTATCATCAAGGGCTTTTTTTCGTTTATCAAAGATTTCACAAACGGAACGGGATTCGACCTCCAACCTTTCCTTCACAAACCTTGTTTCCCCCAACTCCATGCGAAGTTCCTCCATTTCTCGACCTCTCCCCTCGGATTCTGCAAACTCGTTAATCCGATAACACCCAAAAGAATTAAAATAATATAAACCCAAACCCACCTCTGCTTTTCATTCATTCCACATTAGTCCAACCCAAGATTCAAAACCCAGATGCAATTTATTTCATTTTATTCCTACATAGACACAGCTTCTATGGAATAGAACTTGGGCCGAACATAGTATTGAATATTGAACGGTTTTGAGCATAAACTTACCATTTGAAGGCGGACCAGAGTAGCTCTGCGTGCCTCTCATGGCGGAAACGGGGCAATGTTTGGTCGATTTGAAGAGTTTGAGGGTTTCAAGTGGTTTATCGAGGACAATCGTCTCTGGACAATGTTTTCGGATTGTAAGGATAATGAAGCAATTCTGCTGCCATTTAAATGCAGATTGCCGATCGTTGAGAGAAATGAGAGGGTCTGAATGCCTAGAGAAGTAAAAGCCGCACCTTCTTTCTTTTCAAATTCCCACTGAAATGCTCGGCTGCCGTAAGAAAATTTATATTGCCCTTTTTCCCTCTCTTTTTCGAGTTGTGTGAATTAATTATAATATTAAGTCATGAAATTGTAATGGATGTAAAGGTTGTAATTATGATTTACAAGGAATTATATCAAAAAGCACATGTTAGTGTTTGAGTATGAGGGAATGTTATTATGATTTTTATCTATGTGTAGCTACAAGGTTTTGGTTTTGTATGTGGGATTATTTATAATATAATTAATGATTCAAATCTAATGTAGGGTATGTATATTTTGTAGACTTTAACAATCGCTAAAATTTAGAGGGGGGTCTCTTGTCTCACAAAGAAGGGGCCTCATACATCAATTTGGTGTCTGGCTTAGGTGACCTTAAAAATAAATAATTACATATTATTACTACTAAATATGGTGTTTGGCCTAGTGACTACAAATTCAAATATTATTATTATTATTATTACTAACATATATATTTGGTGTCTGGCTTAGTCGTGACTACAAACTAAAGTAACTTAGAGACCTCTAAATACTAGCAAGGAACCCACCCAAAGGAGATTGTAAAGGCTAGACTCTTGGAGGAGCAGAGAACCAAGTAAAGATACAAAGCCATCCATGAAGGAAAGAGGAAATTTTGAAGATGACTTCAAGGTGCAAAGGATGAGCACAAAAATTTGCTTGGATGATGGACTCAAGGACCATCCACTTGCAATGAATGATGTGTTGTAGCAAAATGGGATATACTCACTGCATCTAAGTGTTAGGTGTACCAAATGTATTATAATAAGTAGGAAACCAAAATATTGCAACAAATACCAATGAAAAAACAAAATGTAGAGAACCACAACACCAAAATGATAATTCCTTTATTGATAGAAAGTAATGTTGTGTCATTTTAAGGGGCAACTCCAACAAAGCAATGCTCTATTACAATAACTCTTAAGACGAGACTTTACCATGCCTTCTACTCATAAGCTATACTAATTATATCTTCTAAAGAACATTCTAGAGGAAGATCTTTCTAGAAGCTGTAGCTTCTATTAAGTGTTCTTACATTGACTTTGTTCTCATTATTGAATAGCCCATTAATTCAATGCCAACCTTTTATTACATGGAAATTATATTAATCTACCTACGTGAGGGTTAGGAGTCAGTCCTAACGTTCTCCCCTTGAAGAACAACCTTGTCCTTAAGGCTTAAGATGAGGAAATTGTTGCAATGGTGCTCATCTCTAGGTGACATCTTCTGGAGTTGTATCTTTACATTGAACTAACACTTCCTTGATGGTGCGTTGATGGAGGCGACGCTCACACTGGTCCAAGACTACTTGTGGATGCAGCCAATGGAACCTTCTTCATCCAACTCAAGTGAGATATGGGTTTGAGTTTGACACTTAGTTCCACCATTTTCTTTTAAGCATGAGACATGAAAAACGAGATGGAGCTTAGAATGACTAGGCAAAGCTAGCTAGTAGGCCATGGGCCCCCACTACCTTAAAAGTAGCGTAAAGGGTGAAATCCAAGGATTGTCAACCTTGTTATACAAAATTTTGAGGGATTGGTTGTCAATGGGATTCAAGTATCTAAGGTGATGTCATTGAAGACATCCCATATTTCTTTATTTGTCCTAGTACCATGTGTAGGTACTAAATTAATGAAGATTGAACATATCTAGAAGATGTACACCGCAACTAAAGGTGCCCAAATGGAGAAATGGTAGTTAGATGGCATGGCAATTGTACTACAAAGTACAAAGTTGAAAGCAGAGTGATCAAGACACTAAATCAGCCATACCATTTCTGAAATTTGACATATCAAGGGGAATGAAGACAAAACATTTTGCCAAGAGGGAAGAAATACATAAGGGAAGAAGAAGGCAATAGAAGTCTAAGGAATTAGTTCCAAAAGGCTGGCCTACTCATCTTGAGCAATATGAGGTTCTCATGCACCCCACAAAAAGGATGTTATCCCGGTATGGAGGTGCCAATCGTAGTTTCACTAAAAGTGACAGCTTGAAATTTCAGATCAATATAAAACTTTGAAGAAAGTTGATTTAAGAAGATGGGTTTTCTAGTATGTCATCCTTCAGATTTTGGCAGGAATATCAAATCTCATAATGGCAAGACTTCGGGTCAGTTTTTGAGAATTTAATTGATCTTCATATGGACCGTGCAAGTCATTCCAGACTTGGTTGGATGTCCTTGAAGCATAAAGATATAGAATACTGATGTACTAGTAAGAATGAAGGGACAATTCGAAGGAGGTAGTGATAGGGTTATCCAATCATCTTTTGAAGTTTTCTAATTGCTTCTTCATTTGTACCCAAAGAGTCAATAACAGTTGTCTGGTCTATATCCCCATTATATCAATGTCATGGCAATGTCATATGGTCATATGTTGTTGTCATAAACTTGTTGGCTCAATGGATGAAGGTCTCCTAGAATCAAAGCTTGTGTCTTTCCCGCCATTGTATTTCTTTATATCAATCTTGTTGCATATACCAAAACAATTATAAAGACAGAAGGTATAGAGGTACTGCTAGTCACACTAAGCATTATCCAAAAGCGATAAGCATATTTATAGCATTGGTCATGACGATGATGATGCATGTACACCAAGAACATGAGTAAAGAAAATTCAAGGAGACAACAATGAAGAGCCTAACACTAGTTCATTATTTCACAATAGAGGTGGTCAAGGGATTCATCTTAAGACTCATCCCTTTGACAAATTGAATGTGGTTATATCATCCTTTGGTCAAAGCTCCCTGCTCCTTCTCGACCAAATGCATTGCATTAGGTCATACCCTTCAAAGCCTCCACGAATCTGCAATAGGCCCCATGACCTTCCTTCTTCCCCTCATGACTTGGCAAATGGACCCACGGTCCTCACCAAACCCCACTGCTTCAACCAGATGGGCCTACAACCCTCTCAAACCCTCTTTGCTCAACAATAAGGGGCTTGTGGCCCTCCTCTATTCCATACAGCCTACTCAAGGGCCACGCTGCCTGCTCCAAACCTCACGGCTCCCCACAATGGTCTCACCGCTCATTACAAACATTTTGTTAAGGAAAAAGGATGGTGTAGTTGTTTTCCTTACAAACATATGTTATATATTTTTTTATTAAGAAAGCCACGCCTTAATTGTGTTGTAAATCTCTCCGATAAAGATGGTTAAGCATTATATAATAGAAACCGAACTAGAAATCTTTATTTGGTAAGCACTGGTCTGAAGGACAATGCATACAAAAAACAAGCATGCAACAACACACACTCATGTAATAAAATGTAACCTTTAGACTTTTTTGTCTCATGGAGATCTACATGCACTCCACTATGTGGTTATTTTGACAAGGTTTTCAAGGTGATAGGTAATTACTAATATGTTTGCCCCTGATCTCTTTTTCTTCACTCAGTAGAATGAGCCCTATTTTTTTCCAACGCTCACCCGCAGGAATGAGCCCTAGTTTTCCACTTCTTCACTCAATCAAATGAGCCCTAGTTTTTCCACTTCTTCAAAGGGTTTGACAATGTTAATACAACTCACACATATATCTTTAATAAACATTGTACCCTTGGGACAATGTATGAAGAAATTAAGGAGGATCCTACCCTTCCCTTTTGTCCAACCATTGGACATCACTGTGCATGCAATGGTCTCCTATGATTTCCTTAGGTCCTCCAATCTAGTATTGATATCACCTTTTATTCCTGGAGGATTGGCCCTTATGCCTAGGGGATTTATACCTTAGGCCAACAACATCGACAACATCAAACATTGACTAGAAGAGTGGATTGGTCTTTTCATTTCCCAAAGATATGTTGCTCCAAAAAAGATCCCTTCCCGCAATGTTGTTTGCATCTTGCTTCTTTCTTTAAATCATTTATCGGATGGAAGGTTGTGCCCCATCTTTGGTTCTTGAAACAAAGAAATGTGAGGTCCTTATGGAAGGTGAACTCATGGAGTCTTTGTCACTATCCCCAGTCTCAGATATGCCTATGGTTCTTGGGGATCTAGTTAATCCATTGGTGGCAATTTCAAGTTTGAGAGCTACTCTCTTTCTTATTTTTATCCTTTTCATTAATAGCTTGGTGGGTAGCTTGAATAAATTTTGGGAATCACCGAGTACAAATTGCAATCTCCTTCCCTGGGATTTTAGCAAGGTGGTATTTCAACTGGTTAACCCTTCATATCATGAACTGCCCACATAGCCTACAAGTCAATCTCTACGTGTTTTGGACCCATACTGCCAAAATGGGTCCAAAACCATTGGCATATTGGAGTAAATTCACTTCATTTAATGCGCTGTGGAAAATGTTACTTTTGTAGGGCAAGAAGTTATCGACAATGTTGGATGAAAACCCAGTAGTGATGGAACGGAGAGCAGGCTTGGCAAAGAGGCTAGAACTATACAAGAGTGCACAAGTAGAAATAGATGTTGTTGCTTTCTAAGTTTGGATACTTTAAGGTTATTCATTAGACACGTAAAGACCCATTTTGATCCATCGACCAAGGACAATTGCACAATTACGGAACATGACATTGAGTTGTATTAGATGATTATTTGTATATCTGTTTTAATACTATTATATGCTTTTGCAACTTCGGATGTTTTGAAATTGTTGTCTGTGTTAGGGGTGCATTCAATGTTTTTATTCTAATTTTTAATATCTATTGCAAGTATGTGACAACTGCTATAAGTTATTTGGTAGAGTGATCACTTCTCGAATTCAAGATTACATTACATATGGCTACTTGTCTTGAAAGCTTCAACTACAGTATTTGAAAACCTGATAGCATGTAAATGCATTTGAAATAGAATATCTTGAGTAAAAGAATTTGATTATAGGGTGTACCCTTTCCTTCAAAAGTTGTGCATAGGAGTTGACATGTACAATTTTCCCTTCTAGAGCTATTCAAAGGGTGTAGAAACAGGGCCAAAACCCTCACATGGTCCATTGATCAAGGCACACCCCAAAGTTTATTTAGTCCTATTTGATCACTGTTGAGTTGCCCAAAGCACATATATTTGGGGATTATTCTAGATTGTGGACTCTTTCTTTATGTAAAAACCTGACAATGATATAAGAAACATGTAAAAATGTCTCCTTCACATGAGATTGATAGCATTTATATTGAGCTTAGTGATTTTTGGATTGGTCTTGAAGATTTGGAGAGATCTTGGATTAGTTTCTCACACAAAGGAAGGCCCAATTTTCTCTTTTGTACACAATTTACCCGTTTCTTATGGAGGATTAAGGAGAACCATTGGAGCAATATTGAAGGACATCATTGAATATTATTGGACATGAGAGAGCTTCGAAGAGGATCTACCTTTGTAACAATGCATTTTAATCTCATGAGAGACCCTGGAGAGAGCCTTGAAGAGGATCCCCATTTATAAATGTACTATAGGATCCACCTCATTGGACATTGGTGTGTTA
>SNQJ01S0185053.1:7464-26245 GCA_010110895.2 Picea sitchensis | reverse complement strand
ATTGTTTAAGCTCAATTACAACTGATTCACCCCCCCCTCTCAGTTGTCTTAGTAATTTCAACAGGGCAAACCTTTACCCACATCTGGGAATGGAAGAGGCGCTCCGCCTCCTATGGATCTTCTGGTTCCTTCTTCTGGATCTTCATGGTGGAAACGGTGGCATTGGGCTCCGCATCGATAATCTGCTTCCCCCTGTCATTCCCCTTGTCGGGTTCTAATTCAGAGTCGAAGCCTTCACACGATTCAGAAGCCTTCAACTCAACTACCAGTGACTGCTTGGCCCGACACTCACTTGTGTTGTGAGTGGACCTCTTATGGAACTCACACCACTTCCCCGTGTCATTTTTTGGCTTCATGATGTTTTTATTTGCTTGCGGCTTTGGCGGGTTGTCCTGGGCCGTCCTGCCTTGGCTTCATCCTTTGTGCGACAATTTTGGGGTACCTTTCCATTGCTTTTGATTCGCAGACCCAAAGTCTCGCTTCTTCTGTTTGAACTTCTGCTCAATCTTGGCAGCATACCGGTATGCCGCACCAAGTGAGAAGATGTCGAGGAACTCCATTTCCTCCTGAATGTATCTATGAAGACAACTGCGGTACTTTAATACCAAATGTTGCTCTGAATCTTTGATACCCAACTTTGTGCATAGGGTATGAAACAGATTCGTCAGCTCATGCACATCTTCGTCCCTTTGTTTCCGCAACGTATTCCATTGTATGTATTTGTCCTCATAGCTCCCCACGGGATAATATTGTTCCTTGATGGCATCTCGTAAAGAATTCCAAGTGGGTGCGACCGATAACAGAGAGGGTTCCCCCTCGCTGTGTTTCTCCCAGTAGGTTTCCCACCAGTCCTTGACATGGGGGGCGACTTTAAGGAGTGCAAAAATAATCCTTTCTCGGTCGAAAAAGTCATGAACCGAGAAATATCCTTCTAACAGATTCAACCATCTATCAACAACATCTGCATCTATTTGGCCCTCAAATATGGGAATGTCAAAGTTTACTTGTACCTTAAAAGGAGTAGCACCTCCATAGTGGTTGTTGGATGTAGATGCGCTGCCAGTGGGCAGTCGTTGAAGGATCTGTGCAAAGTTGTCCATCATCTCGTTCCTTTGTTTCTCGAGGGCCTCCTCGATCAATAATTTGATATGATCTCCTTCTCCCTCATCTTTCTTTTCTTCCCCCATGGGCGGACGCCAGGGTTTGCGAGGTTGATCTTGCAACGGTTCAACCAGATCGAGCCCTAACTCCTTATACCCCGACCTCGTTGGGGACATGCAAAGAAGGATCGAGAAAGAGCAAACTAATCTGATACCACTGATCCAGATTTATGCAGGAACACAATGAAATACAAAAATACACATAAATGCAGAGATGCAGTGGAAGTAAAACTTCATTTCATTAACAACAAATGACTGAAATATGCTTACAGACAAAATGGAAATAAAATAGGTCAGGCGCTGGTAGTTTATCTCTGAGAAGAGATGTTGCAGCTACTAGCCTCTGAACTCTGTGTTACAATGAGGCTCGAAGGCCTATATATTATTAAGAAACAATAGAAAACCCTAAACATCCAAAAACCTAACCCTAGGAGATGAAACACCAGAATATGGGCCCCGTTGGGGTAAATTGGTACATCAATTTCCCAGGGTCGTAACTTTGGCATACTATCTCCGCTTGACACACATGATACATCATTAGAAAGATCTATCTGATGACTACATTGCTAATAGAGAATATAAAGTCTAGAACAAACTCATCTTCACCAAAGCATTCATGCCCAAAAAATGTTGTTTAGGGCCTCAAAACGGCTTCGGAAGTTCAGGACCCGAAAAACTGCTAAAAATAGTAAATTGTGCTACAATTAAGGAAACTGAAAAACTGAAAGAAACAATGGTGTGGGTCCAAGTGGAATAGGTGGTTGGCCACCAATATACACTTGGATAAATTGTCGAGAGAGACTACTTTAGGATGGTCAAAGGAATCTAGTTGAGCGACTTATGCTAATAGATTATGGTTGGTGTGAATTTTATTAAGTGCCCGACAGTCTGCAGATGCATGTGAGTTGGTCTGATGAAAGGTACACCTGGGTGCATTTCTAGGTGTGGAAGGGGAAGCAAGGGAAACCATGAAATGATCAGTATGTGAAGGACTAATAGCAGAAGGACCATATAAGGTTGGGGGAGAGCGGATTTGAGAAGCCACATTACACTCCATGGCCAAGGCCTGAAGAAAGGCCTTGTCCAAGGAAGGAGACTCAAACAAATCGACTTCACGACGAAATTTTGATCTCTTTTTTATTATTTCTTTATTGAATAAAGGTTTATGAATAAATTTCAAAATGTATATTAATTAGACACTTTTATTAACTAAAAATTTTACGAAGAAAATTCCAAAATGTATATTAATGAGACAGAATATTAAAATCAAATTTTGGATGGTGGATAGATCTCGCCAAAAAAACCTGACAAACGGACATAATTGACTGATGACTAATGTTGCAGGGACTGGAATTTAACAGTTATACGGACAACGCTCCAACGAAGCCGTCATTTAGAATTTGATTCTAAATGACGGGTGACATCGATTTGAAATTCCAACTAACAGCAACGGGCAAGCTAAGTCTCAATATATATAGTCAAATTGCACGCCAGCAATGATGTCATTATTTGCAGGTAAGAATTTGAGGCCCACTTCGATTAAGAAACAAGGCATAAATCACTGTTTGGAATTTTTTTAAAGGAATTAGGTGATAAATAGATTTGTTTTTCTTGCACATTAAATTGTTTGATTTGTAATTCCAAAGATTTGGAAACACTCTGTTAGATACAGGGACAAATTTTACAGTTTTTGAACAATATATTGTTAGATTTGTAATTTCGATCATAGAAAAGTGTAATTATCGGTGAATCAAGGTTTCGGATTTCCAGGTTGGGCCAGCCCATGACGAGGAAGAGGAGAAAAGAATGGGAATGCCTTTAGAAGGGCGAGTTTCCATCGTGACAGGTGCATCCAAGGGGATCGGAAAGGATATAGCCATCCATTTGGCAGAGAAGGGTGACAAAGTGGTCGTCCATTACTCCTCTAAACAACACACCGCAGAGGAGGTGGTTTCCACCATCAATAATAACTCCTCTTCTTNAGGTTGACATCGCCAATCCTTCCTAGATCGCCCAGCTATTCGACATAGCCGAGCAGACTTTTGGGCCCGTTCACATCTTGGTACACAGTGCAGGAGTGTTGGACCCCAAGTATCCACGCCTCGCCCAAACCTCCGAGGAAGACTGGGGCTAGACTTTTCGAGTGAATTGCAAGGGAGCGTTTCTTTGTAGCAAAGAAGCCACCAACAGAGTCATCTGCGGCGCGATGGTCACATCATCAACATAAGTAGCTCCTTGGTGGGAATGTCGAGACCAGGGTACGGAGCCTACTCGGCCAGTAAGGCGGCAGTGGAGATGATGACGTGCATCCTTTCCCAGGAGCTTCAGGGCAGTAAGATTAGTGCAAATTGTGTGGCCCAAGGCCTTGTTGCCACCGATATGTTCTTTGCTGGGAAGAGCAAGGCCCTGGTCGAAACGATAGCCAAATCGGCCCTGGTCGAAACGATGGCCAAATCGGCCCCGATCGAGCGATTGGGGAAGGCGGAAGATATAGCTCTGTTGGTTGCTTTCCTTGCGAGCGATGAAGGAGAGTGGGTTAATGCTTAGGTTGTTCAGGTCAATGGAGGCTTCATATGATTCATGATTCCTTAATCGCAAAAGACCTGGCTAGGGTTTTTTACAAGTTACCCACGTCATTAGTTTATTAGCTTTTTAATCCAGTAAAATCTTGTCTGTGGTGTAGTGGTAGATTGGTGGGAATTTTATGTATGGGCATTACAAGCATATGTGTCAGAAGTTTCGATCCTACTTGGGCCAGAAATAGGAGGATTTATGTCCAAACTGAATTGTGTTCACTGCATTGTGTTTGTGGTCCTTACTGTGGTTTTTTTTCTTGATGTCTTTGAAAGAAGTCACTTAGGGTTTTAGTTGATAGTAGGAATTGAAGTGTTTACAATCCATTGTACTATTCTCAATGTACAAGATTTCCCTGTTAAGGGTTGCAATAAAGTTCTAGGTAGTGAGATTTTGAATTTGACCTTGGGCTCTCTTTGTGAGATATATGATGTGTACTCGACTTAATATGTGGCAGTGCTTGAATATGCAATGAAAGAACAAGGTTTGGATTTGTTTATTAGTTGGTTTAGATGATGATTCATTTTGATGCTACTAACTTTTAGTGCAAATCTTCCTATACAAACTTGTCTTGCACAGTGTGGAGCGGTTCATAAAATTATTATAAACATAACTTTATGTAATGTTTTACAATTGAATTTGAATTCTGAGTATCAGACATGTATTGCAGAGTCTGGAGGACTTCTTGCAATAAAATTCTAGGTAGTGAGCTTTTGGATTTGACCTTAGTCTCTGTTTTGTGAGGTATACGATGTGTACTGGACTTGATATGTTCATGTGAGTCCCCCTTTTTTCAAAGATAAGAGTTTCATTTCTTTCTTGGGTAATCCCTGGGTGAAGCATCTAGAATGTTTATACATAGGCTTTTATATTTTACCCAACAACAATCCCTCTGGGACTTCAAACCCTTCTTCCCATTAAATGAGGGACAACCCCTTCTTGGGTCAATACACCCTAAAATACCAAGAGATAAGGAAATGGGGGGGAAAGAGTGGTGGAAACTTGTAAGTATGGGAAGGAATGGTACAAAGGATCTTCAAGGGAGTTCCTAGTAGCAAACCAATCCCTAAGGAAGACCACTTACTAGGGCACAATGTCAACCACCAAGGTGAAGCAAGGAAAAAGGCATAATGTCCAAGCATATGTCATGAAATCTAAAGAAGTCTAAGATACAACATACTCAAATGTCTCAAGTATTGAAATGATACTCACCATAATACTTGACTTGTACCTCATGGAGCAAGGTCAACTGCCTCTCGAAAGCCAGCTGGTGTGATGTGTTCCATTTGAAAATCTACGACCTTTGTGGTGGTGAGAAGGGTCTCCATTTGTGAAAAAGGATATTGCCAGTCATGTAGTCTCTCGACACTCCATATATGCAACCTAAGGGTCTCGAGACATAATCTCCTTAGTTATCCACAAAATGGGGATAACATATGGCTCCTACTTGGGGACATGTACTCTTCCTAGAGTGCATGAGAACCACAACATCTTCTAGTAGACCTGTTCCTACCAAAACTCAAGAAAAATGTATCAAATCATCTAGGGTGGTGCTATCACCCTTTATCCATTAAAAATCCAAACTAAAAGCTAATCTAGAAAAGAAAAATTTTGATAATTAAAAAAAAAAATCTAAACTACACATGAAATCAATATGAAAGCAAAGAAAAATGACAATGAAATGCATCTAAACTAATATGAGAAATCAAGATGCAAATGCAAGAAATCAAAATGACCTCCCTACTTACCTGGGGCCTTGGGTCCCTGAAGATCAGGTGAAGTCATACAACCAGTGCAACCAGTTGCTCACCTCGTCAAAGTATCTCCCATGTTCTTAATCGTGTAATACAAAAAAGATAATTCAATCACATAATAATCATGATTATAAACACACATATAATCGATCATGAAATAAAACTCATGGACATGGGTAGGAGGGAGGAAATCATGCTAGAAAAACAAACCATGAGCTTGATCATGCTGCCTAAAAGTGTAGCCACAAGCATGATCAATCCATATCTGAAGAGGGCTACCATATATAGACAATGACTCGTCTTGATCTTCACTCAGAAAATCATTACTCCATGAAGGCTGAGAAAGGACAAGAGATCCCAAGAAAATCCTATGACTTCCAAAACAAGAGGAAATGGGGTAAGGCACAACCTTAGAGAGTAACTCATCCTTCAGACTTAGGAAACATCTCTTCTTTTTCTTCAAATCCCTTCCCAAAGTCCCAACATGAAAGTACTTATGTTTGGTAGTGTGGACCTCGGACTGCCTTGGGCTGGCCACAACCTAGTGTCTATCAAAATCTCAACACAATGGTTGAAATTCCTTGTAGAACAACTCTGCATCCTCAAAAGGGTATGCATCAAGGGATGGATGAAAATAAATCTGAGTATGATGCGACAAGTCATCCTCGTATGGGTTGAACAAATATTTAACCATATCATCACTAGGATTCCAAATATATGGACCATCCAGTTGTAAAAATAAATCCTCTCAAAAGATGCTTGTTTCCTTTATTTGAGAGTGGCCTTCAATGTCGTAGACAAGATCTCCGTAAAAAATATAACAAAAATATTTGTGGGTTATTCCATGATTTCATTTGTATCATAGGAGTTGATTACTTCTTCACGAGATTGGAGAACTTCACTTTCCTCTTGTTCAAGCCTTCTGCAAGAGGAACTTCATCGAGATCCTTTTGGAAATTTTCTTCATTTCCACAGTCATGGAATAAAACATCATCAAAATTTTCAAAAGGATTATAACTCATCAAGTCTTCTTCTTGATGTGCAGGAGAAGCATAGGTATGGATGTCTTCATCAAGTGGAAGGGAAGATAATTCATCTTCATCATACATCTCATCCAGATCTGCTTCAATCCTTTCTTCATCCTCATCTATAGGAAAACCATCTCTGCAAAGACTATCTATGAGATCTTGGAAAGTATCTTGTAAATTCTGGGTAGTTGGTCGATAGTGCTTGAGAAATTATTCAATAAGCTTGGTAGAAGAGGGGATGCTCTTCAGATTACATGAGTGTGCAAGAAAATTCCTTTTACTTGATTTCAGTGAAGATACAAAAAATTTCATTGGCACATCCTCACGTAGCACATCTAGGCTTCAAGAATACTCCATATAATTGACAACATGTGACTGCTAGAGTTGGATTAGCGTCAAACTTGGGGCAATTTACCCTCCATTCCATTGGGAAATGGTTTGGATATCTAGGAAATACCATGGTAAGTCCTGTGATGCCATGGTTGCATTTCTTAGGGTAATACCTCAATGGAGTTGCCAGATGAGCTCAAGGCTTACCAAAGGATGGAAAATGATAAGGGAAAAGTGGGTTCTTGGAAGGTGGAGTCGCCAAATGAGCTTCAAGAGGATCTTATCGAGAAATGTGTAAAGGGAACATCCCTTGGGTGGATTTGTCAAGAAAGCTAAGGGATAAAGGCTTCATGATATCTTGTCAAAGTGTCGTTAGGGTTCCGGAGAGGATTTAAAATCCTCCCCGGTAGCGGCGCCAAAATGTTATCGCACAAGTTGTAAGTTGGGAAAATATCAATCCAACCACCAAGTGGAGAAAAATTTAGGACACTATACCCAATGTCACCTCGATATAGGTCTCGTGCTTCAAGGGTGACTAGGTCACTCTAGGGAGGTGATCTCAGTGACTTTAGAGGGAATGGAAGGGGCAAACGGAAAAGAAAAGAGTGAAGCCCCTAGAGGTCAATATTCTAGATGGAAAAGGAAGGGTGATAATGAGTCTTAGGTTGTTTTGAGGTTGCCAAAGCCTTGGATGAATTGTCGAGAAGTTGGTACCTGCCCAAGACACGAGGAAAACCATTATGCAATATAATATGTTAGTTGGATCAACAAGCTAGGATTTTTGTCCCTGATTTGAAGCAATAAATGATAGTAAATATCGGCAATAAATCAAGTACTAAATATGCTAGAAAGATTGCTCAAAGTCAAATGAAATATGCTTGAAACAAAGTAGATAATCACCAGAGAATTTCACGATCTATAGCATTAGAATTTAGCAATTGATTATGATTGTCATAAAATATGTATGCAGAAGTATTTTTCATCCTTATGGATGTAGAAAACTTGTTGTGGCAACAGAAAAATCAGCCACTAAAACTTTCAAAGAAGCCACTCAAAAATTCTATTAAAGCAAGTAGAATAAATTGGCAAATTCTTAGCAACTTTTGATGGTGAAAACACAAGTTATGAATGACTTGTGTTATGGTTTCTGCAGTGAAATTACCAGCCTTATGGCTATAGCAAACAAAGACTTATTGCAGAAAATTTATCCAATCAAATCAGCCCCTAGTTAGCTCAATAAGTGTGCCTAGGTTAGTAGAAGGTTAGGGCAGATTTTAGGCCTAGTCTAGGATTAGTTTAGGAGTTAATTAGGGTTAGTAGGCTAGGGTTAGAGCAGCCCTAATGGTCGTCGGTTAGTTTTACTACAACATAACGAAATTATGGTTGAAAGGGGACGCCTCAATGAGGCAAGGGAGCCAAAGGCTCAAAGAACACTTTCCCAAAGAGGTAATATTAAAACTTAATTTCATGTTTACCAAGGCAACAATTTATTTCTCCAATGCAATAAGTAAATGACTAGTTCCTTAAACAATGGGTTAATGGAGTCAAGAAAAGAAATATCTAGAGATATTATCTCCTTGGGGGTGTAAATCCTATTACTCCCCAAGGCAAGTATCTCTAGCTAGGGTTTAAGCCAAGAGGGTGTATGCCCTTATACTTCTCTTAGCAAACCCTTGTTAAACCAGTAGAATATAAGCATAAAATGATGGAGAATATGGTAGGTGTGTATTCCCTTATACTTCCCACCTATCTCTATCAAATTAACCTTGACTTGAGCAACAAATGATAGCACAATGTATAAAAAGCTTACCAATTCAAGGAAAAAACTAAGACAAACCACCATAAAAGATAGAGAAACGCCTTCCAAGGCTAGATCATTACTTCCATCAACCAATAATACAAAAAATAGCCATAAACAAGAGCACAAGAGAGAGAACTAGCCAAATAGAGCAAAATTTCAGTCCAAGTACTTCTCCAAGATGGGAGAGTTATGTTAAAATGAGATCTTATGATCTCTTATTTATACAAAATGTCACTAAGATAGTTTGTCCACATAATTTAGGGTAAAACACAATACTAGGGGTCAACAACCCTAATATTGCCCCTTTTTACAAAGTAACATTAAACAATTCACTTTAATTTCACTTTTTGCACAAAGAAAACCATAGTTTATAAAGACGTCTCCCCCTTAGGGGACGTTTTGGCATTAGGAGAAAGTTGTTGGTGATGGAGGAATGTAGAAAGGATTCCCAAAGCCACATGTCAAGCATCTAAGTCACTTCCTTCATGGTCAAAGACTCAAAACCCTCAAAATTTCCTTGTGTTAATGCATATCAACCTCACCACCAAACCCTAAACCCACTAGGTGACGTCATGCCTCTAAAGGTGACATTTTACCTCTCCTAGACAAAAAATTTGGCATGTGGGGGATATCCAAGTCATCTTCTAGGCCTCCAAATTTTGATCTCTCTCATATGGCATGCGGGCCCTTGGAATCCACCTATGGGCTTCAAGCCCCATGGAAGTCCAAGCTAGGCTCGTTCCTCCAAAATTGTCCACCAACTAGGTCCCACAAAGACAAATAAGCACACCCTCCAAGGATATCAAGTCAAAGTATCGTGATAATTAAATCAAGTCAATAAATGAGCCACCTAAGCATGTTCATCAAATATTACCATGTCAAACAATTAATTTCTCAAAGACATTATGCGACTTGTCAAGCTTGAATATGGGAGGGTTGACGAGGTGTCATATTGGGTAGATATTTCCCTAGGTCAAGGAGTGTTTCCAAGAGATGTCTCTCTAATCCATGTAAAGTGAGTGAGGTGGTTAGGGTCAAGACTCAATCAGCATGGGGTTTATGACATACAAGGGGCTGTAGTGTATCATTCATGGATGCCTTTGTAGAGGGTGTGTAGTACCTTCGTTTGCAATGCAATTTTTCCAAGCCCATTATTTTTCCATTATTTGTTTCTTTATTAAATTTAAGTACAAGTTGTAGGCCACTACCCTGGTGTGGTGTCCAGATAATGATAGTATCACCCACAAATACCTAGCGGAAATTAGAAGGATGTCTCGTTATGAGACCCCCTTTCTCTCAACCATGCAAATGAGAGCCATTACCCTAGCTCGGTGACCAGATGATGGTAATGTCATACCACTAGATATCCATGAACATGATAGGTCGGCTTATGATGAGAGATCCTATCCTCCAACTAACCTTTTTAAGAATTCATAATCATATTTCTTGCAGGTCCCCCTTTTCTCAAAGATAAGTGTTTCATTGATTTCTTGGGTGATCCTTGGGCGAAGCATCTAGAAGGTTTATACATAGGCTTTTGTATTTTACCCAACAACAATCCCTCTTGGACTTCATCCCCTTCTTCCCATAAAATGAGGGACAACCCCTTCTTGGGTCAATACACCCTAAAATCCCAAGAGATAAGGAAATGGGGGGGAAAGAGTGATGGAAAATGGTAAGTATGGTTGGGAAAGGTATGATGGCTCTTCAAGGGATTTCCTAGAAGAAAACCAATCCCTAAGGAAGACCACTTACTAGGGCACAATGTCAACCACCAAGGTGAAGGAGAGAAAAAGGCATAATGTCCAAACAAATGTCATGAAATCTAAAGCAGTCTAATATAAAACATACTCAAATTCCTCAGGTATTGAAATGATACTCACCATAATACCTGACTTGTACCTCATGGAGCAAGGCCCACTGCCTCTCTGAATCCATCTGGTGTGGTGGATGCCAACTAAAAACATACAACCTCTATGGTGGTGAGAAGGGTCTCCATCTACGCAAAAGGATATTGCTAGTTATGTAGTCTCTTGGCACTCCATATATTCAACATGAGGGCCTCGAGACATAATATCCTTAGTTATCCACAAAATGGGGATAACATTTGGCTCCTATTTGGGGACATGTGATCGTCATAGAGTGCATGCGAACCGTGACATCTCCAATTAGACATGTGCCTGCCAAAACTCAAGAAAAAGGGATCAGAGAATCTAGGGTAGTGTTATCACCCTTTATCCATAAAAATACAAACTAAAAGCTAATCTAGAAAAGAAAATTTTTTACATTTTGTAAAAAAATTCTAAACTAAACATGAAATCAATATGCAAGTAGAGAAAAATGAAAATGAAATGCATCTAAACCAATATGAGAAATGAATATGCAAATGCAAGAAATCAAAATGACCCAACCACTTAACTAGGGCCTTGGGGCCCTGAAGATCAGATGATGAGTAATGTCAAGTGAAGTCATAAAACCAGTGAAACCAGCTGGTCACCTCATCAAAGTATTCCCCCCCTGTGATTAATCATCTAATATAACAATGATAAGTCAAGAACACAATAATCATGAGTATAAACACACATATAATCGATCATGAAATAAAACTCATGGAGATGGGTGGGAGGGAGGAAATCCTGCTGGAAAAAGAAACCATCAGCCTGATCATCCCGCCTGAAAGTGTAGCCACAAGCATGATCAATCCATTTATGAAGAGGGCTACCATATATACGACGAATCATATTCATCTTCACTCAGAAAATCACTACTCCCTGAAGGCTGAGAAAGGACGATAGGTCCCAAGAAAACCCTATGACTTCTCAAACAAGAGGAAATGGGGTAAGTCACAGTCTTAGAGAATAACTCATCCCTTGAAATTAGAAAATGTCTCTTCTTTGTCTGTGAATCCCTGCCCAAAGTCTCAACATGAAAGTACTTATGTTTGGTAGTGTGGACCTTGGACTGCGTTGGGCTGGCCACAACTTGGTGTTTATCAAAATATGAGCACAATGGTTGAAAGTTCCTATAGAATAACTATGCATCCTCCAAATGGTATGCGTCAAGGGATGAATGAAAATCACTCTGAGTATGATGCAACAAGTCATCCTTGAATGGGATGAAAAAATATGTAACCATATCATCACCAGGTTGCCAAATATATGGACAATCTAGCTATAAAAATAAATCTTCTAAAAAGATGCTTGTGTCCTTTATTTGAGAGTGGCCTTCAATGCCGTAGACAGGATCTCCGTAAAAAATGTAACAAATCATGTCCCATTTGTGCTTCCCAATACGTATGAAATCATCAATTTCGTCGTCAGCAATATCTAGGGGTTGTTTCTTGATTCCATTTGTATCATAGGAGTTGATTACTTATTCACAATACTAGAGAACTTCACTTTCTTCAAAAGGGAAAGCAGATAACAATGTCTCGTTCAGGGCTTCTACAACAAGACCTTCATTGAGATCCTTTTGGAAATTTTCTTCATTTCCACAGTCATGGAATGAAACAACATCAAATTTTTCAAAAGGATTATAACTAATCATGTCCTCTTCTTGATGTGTAGGAGAAGCAAAGGTATGGATGTCTTCATCGGATGGAGGGGAAGATACTTCATCTTCATCATACATCTCATCTGGATCTTCTTCAAGTCTTTCTTCATCCTCATCTACAAGAAAACCTTCTCTGCAAATAATATCTTTTATCTCATGGAAAGTATCTTGCAAATTTTGGGTAGTTGGTCGGTAGTGCTTGAGAAATTCTTCAATAAGCTTGGTGGAAGAGGGGATGATCTTCAGATTACATGAGTTTGCAAGAAAATTCCTTTGACTTGATTCTGGTGAAAATACACAAATTTTCATTAGCACATCCCCATGTAGCACATCTAGGCTTGAAGCATACTTCATATAATTAACAACATGGGTGACTGCTAGAGTTGGATCACCGTCAAACTTGGGGTAGTTTATCCTCCATTCCGTTGGGAAATGGTTTGGATATCCAGGAATATCCTGAACATCAAAGGAGGGATAAACCTTATGTAAATACCATGGTAAGTCCCATGAGGCCATCGTTCCATTAGTTAAGTTAATACCTCAATGGAGTTTCCAGAGGAGCTCAAGGCTTACAAAAGGATGGAAAAGGATAAGGTAAAAGTGGGTTCTAAGAAGGTGGAGTCGCTAGATGAGCTTCAAGAGGAGCTCATCAAGAAAGGTGAAAAGGGAACGCCCCTTGGGTGGAGTCTCCAAGAAAGCTAAGGGATAAAGGCTTCAAGATATCTTGTCAAAGTGTCGTTAGGGTTCTGAAGAGGATTCAAAATCCTCCCCAACAGTGGCACCAAAATGTTATCGCACAAGTTGTAGGTTGGAAAAATCATGATCCAACCACCAAGTGGCGACAAATTTAGGACACTATACCCAATGTCACCTCGATATAGGTCTCGTTCTTCAAGAGTGACTAGGTCACTCTAGGGAGGCGAGCCCGCTGACCCTAGGGGGAATGGAAGGGGGAAACGGAAAAGAAAAGAGTGAATCCCCTAGAGGTAAATATTCTATATGGAAAAGGAAGGGTGATAATGAGTCTTGGGTTGTTTTGAGCTTGCCAAATCCTTGGATGAATTTTTGAGAAGTTCGTACCTGCCCGAGACACAAGGAAAACCACTATATAGTATAATATGTTAATTGGATCAACAAGCTAGGCTTGATGTCCCTGATTTTCAGCAATAAATGACAATATATATCAGCAGTAAAACAATTACTAAATCTGATAGAAATATTTCTCAAAGTCAAATGAAATATGCTTGAAAAAAAGTAGATAATCACTAAAGAATTTCACGATATATAGCATGAGGATTTAGCAATTGATTATGGTTTTCATAAAATATGTATGAAGAAGTATTTTTCATCCTTATGGCTGTAGCAAACCTGTTGTGACAACAGATAAATCAACCACTAAAACTTGCAAAGAAACCACTCAAAAATTGTATTAAAGCAAGTAGAATAAATTGACAAATTCTTAGCAACTTTTGATGGTGAAAACACAAGTTAAGAATGACTTGTGTTAGGGTTTCTGTAGTGAAATTACCAGCCTTATGGCTGGAGAAAACCAAGACTTATTGCATAAAATTTATCTGATCAAATCAGCCCCTAGTTAGCTCAATAAGTGTGCCTAGGTTAGTAGAAGGTTAGGGCAGATTTTTAGGCCTAGTCTAGGGTTAGTTTAGGAGATAATTAGGGTTAGTAGGCTAGGGTTAGAGTATCCCTAATGGTTGTAGGTTAGTTTTAATACAGAAGAAATAAATAGTGGTTTAATGGGATGCCTCAATGAGGCAAGAGAGCCAAAGGCTCAAAGAACACTTTCCCAAAGAGGTAATCATAAAACTTGAAAATTTCACGTTTACGAAGGAAAGAATTTATTTCTCCAATGTAACAAGTCAATGAATAGTTCCTTAAACAATAGGTTAATGGAATCAAACAAAGAAAGAGCTAGAGATACTACCTCCTTGCGGGTGTAAATCCTATTACTCCCCAAGGCAAGTATCTCTAGCTAGGGTTTGAGCTAAGAGGGTGTATGCCCTTATACTTCTCTTAGAAAACCCTTGTTAAACCAATATCATATAAGCATAAAATGATGGAGACTATGGTTGGGGTGCATTCACTTATACTTCCCACCTAGCTCTAGCAAATTAACCTTGACTTGAGCAACAAATGATAGTACAATGTAGAAAAAGAATACCAATTCAAGGAAAAAACTAAGAGAAACCACCATAAAAGCTAGAGAAAATCATTCCAAGGCTATCACATCACTTCCATCAACCAATAATATATTAAATAGCCATAAACAAGAGAAAAAGAGAGAGAACTAGCAAAAGAGAGCAAAAATTTCAGTTCAAGTACTTCTCCAAGATGGGAGAGTTATGTTAAAATGAGATCTTATGATCTCTTATTTATACAAAATGTCACTAAGATAGTTTGTCCACATAATTTAGGGTAAAACAAAAGACTATGGGTCAAAAAAACTAATCTTGACCCTTTTTACAAATTAATATTAAACAATTCACTTTAATTTCACTTTTTGCACAAAGAAAACCATAGTTTATAAAGACGTCTCCCCTTTAGGGGACGTTTTGGCATTAGGAGAAAGTCGTTGGTGATGGAGTGTAGAAAGGCTTCCCAAAGCCATATGTCAAGCATCTAAGTCACTTACTTCATGTTCAAATCCTCAAACCCCTAAACACACCCGTGTGCCAATGCATATCAACCTCACCACCAAACCCTAACCCCCCTACGTGATGTCATGCCTCTAAAGGTGATGTTTTGCCTCTCATAGGAAAAATGTTTGTCATGTGGGGGATAGGTTATGTCATCCAAGTCATCTTCTAGGAAACCAAATTTGATCTCTCTCATGTGACATGTAGGCCCTTGGCATCCAACTGTGGGCTTCAAGCCCCATGGAATCCCAAGCTAGGCTCGTTCCTCCGAAACTGTCCACCAACTAGTTCCTGCAAAGACAAATAAGCACGCTCTCCAAGGATCTCAAGTCAATGTGTCATGATAAGTAAATCAAGTCAATAAATGAGCCACCTAATCATGTGCATCAAATATTACCATGTCAAACAATTAAATGCTCAAAGACATTATGTGACTTGTCAAGCTTGAATATGGGAGGGTTGACGAGGTGTCCTATTGGGTAGATATTTCCCTAGGCCAAGGAGTGTTTCCAAGAGATCCCTCTCAAAGATTTCATTACTTTCTTGGGTGATCCATGGGAGAAGCATCTAGAAGGTTTATACATAGGATTTTATCTTTTACCCAACAACAATCCCTCTAGGCCTTCAACCCCTTCTTCCATAGAATGAGGGACAACCCCTTCTTGGCTCAATACACCCTAAAATCCCAAGAGATNGGAAAGTGGTAAGTATGGTCGGGAATGGTACAATGGATCTTCAAGGGAGTTCCTAGTTGCAAACCAATCCCCAAGGAAGACCACTTACTAGGGAACAATGTCAACCACCAAGGTGAAGTAAGGAAAAAGGCATAAAGTCCAAGCATATGTCATGAAATATAAAGCAGTCTAAGATACAACATACTCAAATGCCTCAAGTATTGAAATGATAGTCACCATAATACATGACTTGTACCTCATGGAGCAAGGCCCATTTCCTCTCGAAAGACAGCTGGTGTGGTGGATGCCATCTGAAAATCTATGACCTCTGTAGTGGTGAGAAGGGTCTCTATCTGTGCAAAAGGATATTTCTATTCATGTAGTCTCTCGACACTCCATATCTACAACTTAAGAGCCTCGGGACATAATCTCCTTAGTTATTCATAAAATGGGGATAACAGGGTACACTTCTTGGTGTCCCAATTCCTCCTTGTTTAGATCCGGAAGCATCCTTGCTTCTACCAACAAATGAGGGAAATTGTGATGTAAATGGTGTTGGTGTTTGAATTGGTACTTGTCCAACAAGATCCATATGTGATCTCCCAACTTATAGAACAATGGTGTGCGCTTATTATCATGCCTCAGTTTCACACGATCTTGGGTTTCTCATAAGGCAACTACTTCCTGAGTATATCATTGAGTCAACATATGGATAAAACATTGAACTGATTGATGTTCTTGTTGTTGATGTGTTGATCCAGAAGCAACAAAGGTCTCTAAATGGAATATCATAGAATGACCTCCCTGTTTAAATATTTCCCCAATAGCGAAATGAAATGCATCCTTCTTAATCTCAAAGGGTTGATTCCTATTTGGAAAATGGAGAACCTGTGTAGAGCATGATGCAAGTGGAAGCTGAGCGAAGTGGTGCCCAACCTTTCAAAAAAAATTCTTGCGGTCGTGGGAATTGGAGTGCACTGGCCATTGTGCCAAAACATGTACCCGAGATGGATCTAATCGACCCCTTGTTGGGTCTAGTATGAGTCCAAATGTGAAACTGATGAGTGTCCAACATAGGATTTATTTCCCTGAAGTCTATGTGCCCGCAGTAGCTCGAGGATGTTGCGGATGTGTTGAAGATGTTCTGCCCAAGAATTACTAAAGACCAAAATATCGTCAAGATAAATGATCACGCATTTACCCAAATGACTTGTTTCATTCATGCGAACTTGATGGTAGCCAACTGTCAAATGCATATTTGTGAAGGAATAATCCCATTGTGAGTGCTCCAACAATTCATCAATCCAGGGTAGGGGGTAACAGGTTTTGACATTGTCTTTATTAAGGGCACGGTAGGGGGTCACTAGGCACCCTTCTGAATCATCTTTGTTTGGGATAGAAAAGGCGGGCGAGACACATGGAGATGATGAAGGTGGAATATGGCCTAAGTTCAAAAGTCGACCAATTGGGTGTTCCATCTTAGTGGCCTTCCGGGGAGTGATGTGATAGGATAGGGCATTGGGAAAAGAAGCACAAGGAATTAGATCAAGTGTGAACTCAATAGAGTGAGATGGGCACAATTTCGTGGGTTGTGTGAAGACAAGTGAAAATTCTTGGAGCGGGAGAGCCATGGCAGGAGGTACAGGGTTATTCTGGTTGTCTAGGTTAATGGGGAGAACTAAGCACAAAGAGACGCATTGGTTCATACTAACTTAATTAACGATCATGTGGTTAGTAATAGGCTAAGTGGATTTAAGAGAAGAAGGAGTAAGTAGATAGGTATGACCCTCATGTTGAAATTGGTATTGATAAGATTTAGCATGATAGATAGTGTGTTGGGTCTGTTGGTAGGGAATGCCAAGTAAAAAATCGGCCTATTGGTGTCGGATACAAAGTGGTGTGGAGGTGCAAGCGTGTGACGAAGTTATGGGAAACAAGGTTATTTTGGGTTCCATTGTCCAAGATGAGAGTAACCAACTCATGCTTAAGCTGACAATTATGTGTGAACAAAAGTATATTAGAGACATTGAGTTCATTAGTGGTCATCAGGATAAGAGAAGGGTCCACTTCAGTAGGATTATTGATCTGGATTTATGCAAGAACATAATGAAATATATAAATACACATAAACGCAGAGATGCAGCAAAAGTAAAACTTCATTTCATTAATAACAAATGACTGAAATATGCTTACAGACAGAATGGAAATAAAATAGCTCGGGCGCTGGCAGCTTATCTCTAAGAAGAGATGTGGTGGTTACTGGCCTTTGAACTCTGTGTTACAATGAGGCTTGAAGGCCTATATATTATTGAGAAACAATATAAAACCCTAAACATCCAAAAACCTAACCCTAGGAGATGAAACACTAGAATATGGGCCCCGTTGGGGTAAATTGGTACATCAATTTCCCGGTCTCGTAACTTTGGCATACTATCTCTGTTTGACGCACATGATACATCATTAGAAAGATCTATCCGAGGACTACACTGCTGACAGTGAATATCGAGTCTGAAATACATTCATATTCGTCGGAGCATTCATGCCCAAAATATGTCGTTTAGGGCCTCAAAACGGCTCTGGAAGTTCATGACCCGAAAAGTTGAGCACCGTGGTTAGCGTCATGATAGGGGGTCGGCTAAGGTAGTCTGCAACATTATTGGTGCTTCCTTTCTTGTACTTATTGTTCAAATGAAACTGTTGTAGGTATGTGGACCACTTATGATGGCAATTGTTCTGCAACTTCCCTTGTGTCTGTATGAACTACAAGGGTCGGTGGTCTATGTGGATGACCGTTTCCTTTCCCAAAATATAATGCTTCCATTGTCGGCAAGCCTTCACAATGGAATACATATCTTTGTCATAAGTGGGATACTTCCGGACTGTGTCGGAAAGTGTCTCACTGTCGTATGCCACTGGATGCCCCTGTTGAGTAAGGATTGCCCCAATAGCATAGTCGGAGGCATTTGTCTCTATCTCAAATGGTTGTTACAAGTATGGTAATGTGAGCACTGGTGCAGGGAAAAGGCGATGCTTCAAATCGTCGAACACCTTCTATTGAGATTCAGACCAAAAGAATTTTTCTTTCGCTCCTCCCTTGGTGACTTGACTCAAGGTCCAAGTGATATGAGAGAATCTCAACACAAACCTGCGGTAGAAATTGGCAAGACCCAAAAAGCTACGAAGCTCTGTTAGGGTGGTTGGGGCTGGCCAATCCCAAATGACTTGGATCTTGGATGGATCCACATGCACCCCCC
>SNQJ01S0185052.1:0-18781 GCA_010110895.2 Picea sitchensis | reverse complement strand
TCAATACTACAAATCTAAAGGCTCTTATGACGGATTTTGAAGGCATCCGCAAGTTTTACACGTAAAGGATCATTTGAATGCTAAAAAGCATTGAATTGTCTAAAAGAACAGAGACATGATTTACGTTTCAAAGTCGCCTTACCCTCAATTTCGTCGACAAGGCCAGCCGTGATTGTTCTCCGAATTCGAACAGGCCCAAACCTCTGGACACACTGGAACGGTGAAGAATAAAAAGAAGTGTTGGCAATAATGAAGTTCCGTCAGTACTACGCCTCTGCACGTGAACTTGACCTTGTCTTCAAACCCTGGCCATGGCCGTCAGCATTACTACTTTCCTGGGCCTATTTGCTCCGTGTCAATTTCACTATCTCTCATTTAGAAGAGGTTGGGCGTCGGGGCAGGAGCTAACTAATTAGTGCAAACGAAAGCGAAAGAATTGGAAAACGTAAAAGCCTTTTAAACCCTCCCAATTATCCAGGAAATGCAGGAAGAGAAGCAGAATTTGATGGACCGCAAATTTTACACGTAAAGGATCATTTGAATGCTAAAAAACATTGAATTGTCTAAAAGAACAGAGACATGATTTACGTTTCAAAGTCGCCTTACCTTCAATTTCGTCGACAAGCCCAGCCGTGATTGTTCTCCGAATTCGAACAGGCCCAAACCTCTGGACACACACTGGAACGGTGAAGAATAAAAAGAAGTGTTGGCAATAATGAAGTTCCGTCATTACTACGCCTCTGCACGTGGACTTGACCCTTTTTTCAAACCCTGGCCATGGCCGTCAGCATTACTACTTTCCTGAGCCCATTTACTCCGTGTCAATTTCACTGTCTCTCATTTAGAAGAGGTTGGGCGTCGGGGCAGGAGCTAACTAATTAGTGCAAACGAAAGCGAAAGAATTGGAAAACGTAAAGCCTTTTAAACCCTCCCAATTATCCAGGAAATGCAGGAAGAGAAGCAGAATTTGATGGAGGATACTAGTCAAGAAAGAACTGAATGAATCTTAGCTTATCATATACGATGATTGTAGGGATCGAATGAGTAATGGAGCCAAAGTGAAGTAAGAAGGTAGGTAGGTTTTGTGTAGGTGCGCTCCACGCTGATAAAAGCTGGTAGGTGAGGTTAGTTTTACTAATAGAAAGGCCAGTCAATCCGTGTTTCATGGAATAACTGTGAAGATATGCCGGGTCTCTTCTCCCTTACAGGATAAAAGGTCAAGGGCATGCCACACCAAGGATTTGACTCTATTTATTTTTCTTTTTATTTCTGTATATTCTTGTGATCTCAAACATTCTCAACAGCGCATTTGATAATAACTCCATATTTAACATAACCCAAATCTATATGTTAAACTTACCCCGAATCTAAATTTACATAATAAAATCATTCTAAAGTATGATAATTCTTTATAGATTTAAAATCTATAACTTTTATTATAAATTTTGTATTACAAAATTCTTGTCCAACAACCTTAATCCTTGCCAAAAAGAGGTTAAATACAATAAACCCAAAAAATTCATGGAAAAATACCTAAAAGCAACTATAAAAGCTATAGAGAAATCAATCTGCAGTAAATTATAAAGATACCTAACCCTCCCTCCTACACAATCAATGGTAGTAATCCAATCAAAGTTTCCACTTTCTATTATAAACTTCACCTTACTGCAAATTTTAAAATGATTACTCAAGCTATTGATATCTTCATGTCTATGAGTGTATTAATTATTATGAGATTTGGCAATTCCATTCTCCGCTCAACGAATTGCTACTAACTTGTCTGCTTTCCTCAAGCTTCATTATTAGAACACTAAGTCGCATCTGGGCCATTGAATGTTTTATGCTTCAAGTATTTGCAAGTTAGCTGGAAGGCTTAATGCGATCTATTTGTTCATAGATGCTATAGATATGCCCCACAAACTATATCATAGAAGATATCGTAACTATAGCAACATGGGTACAAAAAGGTACAAAAATGGTGGATTGTTCTAAATCAGAGTTTTACCGACAATGCATAAAAACATTGTTCATTGTTTCACAAGACGTTCTTTTCCTTTTCTCGATCTGCACCGCTAAAGCTGTGAAGTTGAATCAGAAATGCTCCGAAAAAAAATGCAAAAAACTCCAGAGGGAAAACCAAAGATATATGTTCCCTTTGATCATTAATTAACTTTGAACACTTCCTAATACATTCTTTGTTGTTTCTTTATTCTTGGTGATATGATGCCAAGTAAATCTGTTTTAAGTCCTAATGAAAACGTTTTTTAGCTCCTTAGGCAGTTGTGATCTTCATAAGGAGCAAAGTTTGCATAACTTGTTCCTTAAGCCTTAAATACCATCCGCACTCTTTATCCCCATTATTTCAAGCATTTTGAACCTCCCCGCTCTTTGACCTAATCTTCCAACTCCTGGCTCTTTTAAATATAGCTTGCAAATGTGGTTTCTACTCTAAATTTCGTTTCATTTAACCAACCATGCCTCAAAGCTCTTACACCCAGTAATTTTGTATCTCTGGATATAGAATTCGATATCTATAGAATCTAACATAATGTGCTTTCTATATGCAACCATGACTGAAACCCTTCATACCCATTCTTTCCCTTAGGTAAATAATTTCCTTTGAATTCTTTTGAACATATATGTAATGTTTTATGCTTCTTTGCTTGACACCTTTGTTATTGCCTTCATCCATTGATTATGCCTTTGTTTCAACTTCAAAGATGCTATCGCACAAGAAGAGAATCAAACCAGAGAACAAAAAAATTTTGTTTCCCAACTCCACTGCAGATAATGATACATCAGACTCTCAAGACAGATAAGATCCACTTCTAAATGGATGAAATCTTCCGTGATGTTCAAGCTTCAAAAGTTCTCACAATGTTCAAGACTCCTCGTGGATCAACTCCAAATCTTCAACACTATCCGGAAATCAAAACTGCACATAGTGGCAACTCGTCCTCCAGTTCTCCCTTGCACAAATGCAGTTTCGTGGATTGTCGAGCACGCGGACCTGCAAAATAGATACATACTAAATGCTAGAGGGGATCCCATTGCATCGTTCCAAGAATCTGATCTAGCCAAATATTATCACTTGAAAAGGGACTCCAACAATTGGATCGGGATCTGCTCACCAAGTTCTAAGGGTTGTGCTACATGACTGCTCAAGTTCGGGTGCAAAACCGGGGATACGCCTTAAACACGCACGCTCCGTAATCCATCCAACAAATCAATCTAAAACACCCTACTAATATTAGTAGCCTACCAAATGTGATTGTATGGGAAAGAAAACACCTACATTCACCTTCCTTCTCTCTACCGCCCTTATCTATTAATCGCATAAAATGAAGGAATAGAATCTAATTGGTCTGATATCTCTGTCTAGAAAACCTAACAAATAAATATTGCCTTTGTTGCCAATTCACTTCAAACAATTTCCATTCCATACGTGCCTATATTCATTAGATAATGTGTCGTGACGATAATTCTTAAAAATGTGTTGCATATAAACCAACAAAACCGTCAATACACATTTATTGCAAAGTACTCTAGTAACATAGGTAATAATGTATCACCAACACATATGCAACTACTTCTTTGCACCTCTTTATGAAATCATTTTTTGTACTCCAGCACCATGCATGGAAAATAAGGCGCTATCAATACTACAAAACATTGGAGACTGGTATCTATTGGAACATGGAACTTACATCCTAGTATATGGAGCTACCAAAGCTACCCATCCGGCTTCCCCAAGATTTGTCCCCGACAAATTGGTGCTAAAAGAGCTTGCCTACCAAACAATTGTCCATGGAGTCGGGCTGCACTGGCCGAATAAGAAAGACATCCGCCCGGCCCATTGTCAATTCAGATCATACTCATTTCGCTTACTCTTGAACAAGCTGAAGTCAAGGAATACATTGCTTACTCATATGGCTCTTGGAGAAGAACGCTTTAGGAGACATGTGACCCCAAGAAAGCGGTTAGAGAACATTGCATCCTAACAAGTACACTTTGGCAAGATAATCAGTTTCCTTTTGGAAGGGATGTAAAGAACCCATTGTATAATGGACTTATGATCGTGCCATTGCTAGAAGACAGTTTTATCCTCCTCCAAACCCGCTTTTGCAAAGTTCCTTAGGCCTTTGTTGTCTATCGACATGGCTATATATGATCATCAGCTTGCAATCTCCATACATGTTTAAATCTTCCTGTTTGGTCTCATTTTGTTAAATGTATATTGAAAATTGAAACTCAAGCAATGACAACAACAAAATGCATATTCAACATCGCTCAACATGTTCATGCATTATGTAACTCTAGGAGCAGCATCCCCCTTTACTTGTTGTTTCAAAGTCTACCTTAAACCTTTGGTCTATGGGCATTACTTATATATGATCCCCTCAGCCCTTGAGTGATCTCTATACATGTTTTATATGCTCTCTCTAGCTTACTCCATTTTGTAATGCATATAGAAGTTGAACTTGCAATGATAAATAAATATATGGCTATTCACTATTGTTCAACATTTTCTGCATTTTCTAACTCTATTGTCACCATGTTTATGCATTTGTAACTCAAGGGCCATAGACTAAAGGGTTAAGCAAAACTTTGCTCTTGCAAAGTTTTGCTTAACTCTTTAGTCTATGGGCCTGCCTAAATATCATCATCAACTTGACAATCTTTTATACCCATCTACATATTCCGTGACCTTACTCGATTTTGCATTGTATACAGAAATTGAAGATGCAATGAGAAGAACAAATGCATGTTCAATACATTCAACATGTTTATGCATTTCTTTATTCCACTGCAAGGGCATATGCATTGATAAAGTATGTAATACTTGATTGCTTAAATAAATAAAAAATAAACAAGATTCAAAATAGAATATAGGTCATGTTTTCTATTCCTTTTCAAATAAATTGACATGGTATTCAATGTCATTAACCTATGTTTTCTTTCTATGGAAAATTGGGATGATCTCAATGTATTGAAAATTACGTCAGTCACATTCAAAAATAAATACTTCCATTTTTTTCTTATTTCCATATTCTCCAAACATAGATACATATATAACTGTCCGTTCCATTTGCCAATTCTACTTAAAAAACTAAAGTGAAATAAAGATCTTTGACCTGGCTTTTGCAACATATCTTATTAACAGTATCTGCTACGTTTTACACTCATATAATTCAATTTATCTTATTCCATGTTGTCTAACTGGACAACTCAAAATAATTTCTATGTCTACATCTTAATTCCAAGGTTCCTTTGTAACTTCAAAGAATTGATATGTTTTATGCACACTTAGCCCCTTTGGCTCTTTGTAAAGAAAATGACTCATCCTGGCCTTATCACACCACGTATAGCACGGCAAGTAACCCATGTTTTTTCTACCCAATTGATCCAACAAAGGCAAATAAAAAATATATATGTTTCTTATTCTTCCTATGATATCCATTGACTCACCTTCGTGTGTCTCTCTGAATACTGCTTTAGTAAGCCTATCACTCTTTGTTTATTATGGAACCTGCTTATCACTTCTTGTCTTATGTCATTTTCTTTCACTCGTTTAATTTTGTGCCCATGCTAACTAGATTATATTCAATGCAAAGGTACAAACTTTAGTAGGTATTAAACTTGACCTTTAATATTCAATCTATGCATTTTTCCCAAAGAAATAAGTTACATTGATCAAACCTCCTTTCATGCAAGCTTATACAAGAAATAAAAAACATCGTGATGTAACAAAATTGAGGTATGTTCTTCTGAGATGTCCTTCCCCTTTTTTCTAATTCTTCTAGTATCATAAAAAAAAAGTTCCTTCTGCTTTGAATAACATAGCTTAATAAATGTCAAACATAATTGACATTGAAACTTATCAAGCTAAAGACAAGCATTATCTCCGCCATAGTGGTCATTGACTATGTTCCTGTAAATCAATGGCTCCCTTTAGATTGGATGTCTTTCATATATTCTCGGAGATTGTCTATTTGATGCATTCCATGTGCTATTGTACTTTCAAGCATTCTCCATTGAATTGAGGAACGGATTAATAGATCATTTCTTTACATGTTTACACAATGGTGATCTAGAAGAAGCATCATCATAATTTGTATGAGCTGGCATCTGATTTTCTATACCAACTGCATGGAGTCCACGATGTACACACATATCTTCTAGAATGAGACTATCTCATTTCCTTCAAAGGCAAAAAAATGAAAGAGGACTATGGGGAGATACATTCCTCGCATACGATGGCTAGCAAAATGGCTGAACATACCAATCGCTATCTGGTCTCCGACAAGGAGAACAAGGTATTTGTATTTCAACAAAGATGCAAATATATAGACCCGCATTGCATTTTATTCCACGATGTAAATCCTGCTTGTGGTCATTACTAACCACTACACTTTACAAAAAAACTTTCCACATGCAACCTTGAAGAAACTAATGGTTACCTTTCACCCATGTGCAAGAACCTTGAATTCCACTGGAATTCTATGATGCATAAAATGCATACACATGGATTAAGAAGAGCAATAACTAACACATCTTCTTGTGGAGATAGTCTCTTGTAGCAATTTGCTACTTGATAGCAAAGACTTCAATGTACAATCATCAGACTTATATTGTCCAATCATTTTGCGGTAAATGTAATTACAAGTAATGCCCCCAATGCACTTCATCGCTTGCATCGACACTTGCCATGCAATGTCATACATCATTCAAAAATTACAGATAGTTGGCAAGAGTATCTTGTCAAAAATGGCAATGCCATATCATAAGGGGAAGATAGAGGGCGGGACTCATTCCATATAATGGATAAAGTAACTTTCAAAGTAAATATCCGCGCATGGTCCTCCCAAGGTAACAATAGCAGATAAATTTCTACTCGGGCCAATCAACTCATTATGAACAATCAATCATGGTTCCTTGCAAATGTATATATTCTACATCTACTATGAACCATTAATATCAGAAGATGAAAATAGTATATGCACTTCACATTTCGACTAGGCTACAAGTGATGTAGATAACGCGCATGGAATCGACTAATCGCTTTAGCTGCAAAATGTGCCAAATCCATCACAATTACATCCAATATGCCTTTCCATCCAAAAATTGCACATGCTACTAAAAACATGCACTTTCTTTTCGAAATGTAAAAAATGATTCGTGGAAAGCAAATAAATCTATGCACAACATCCCTGTGATACGGAGTAAAAAGATATGTGTAGATGAAGACTCATACAAAACCCCATTGACTCCCAAAGAATGCCTCTACTAAAAGCCCAAGAATTAGTATATCCCGCGACGAAAACACCTTCCCTGCATATATATTGAACACTTGCAACCACCTGCATAATCCATCCGCCATGTCCATGTACCAAATTCATCATTCCTATTATCCGATATGCCTTTGCTATCCAACACCGCAGACATGCTACTAAAAAACGCACTTCTCTTGTCCTTAAGGCTAAATAAATGATCTTCATTAAAACACCAACCGGATCAACCTCCTTAATAGATATGCATTAAAAAAAGATTTAGATGAAAACTACACAAATCCCATCGACTCAACAATGCCTTTTAACAAAAGAACACGCTTAACACATCCTATTTCAGAACAAACACCATCTTGTATTGCTCTTGAACATAAAATGCAATAGACAATACATCAACTATGTACATTCCTGTAATAAAGAAATTTTTTCCACGAAACATATCTAAAGAAGGTACAAGATACACCTAAGAAACACATGTACAATTTGGTGCTTAAATTTTAATTTCGTGACAACATTAAATGCCCAAGACTTCCGTAAAATAAGAATATCTCACCTTAACAACAACTAAAACAAGTTTCTCTAGTAACAAAATATGCATAACTTGCAAAAGAGCTATCCAAAATAGGAAATTGCCAAGCTTCTGTTACCCCGAATAAATAAGATGTACTACACACCGGTAAAAGACACTTCTCTCAACTTGAAGAGAGACTCAGATCTCTCGACTGTGAATTTGTAATAAATCAGTAAATGGGGGTTGATAAGCATCCCAACTAGGCTTGGATGTAAGTGGATCGGGAACCATCAACGTCCCCGTACAGATGGATGTTGAAAAAAGCCTTGCCATACCTCCTGGATGGAACACTTACAATTGCAGATGCATTAAAAAGACGCTTGCAATACAAGAAGGCATACCAAACTGGAAAAGTAATGTATTACATTGTCATGGAGAGTACTAAAACAACTATGTTCAAGGACTAAGTATAAGGTTGAAAACATCTCTATAAACAACTAATGGAGTTCTGTTTTGGAACAATCCCAATCATAATTGCATAGACAATGAGAACTCGATTATGGAAGTGATATGGATAATGAATCAGATAATGAAAAACCAACTGAAATATTAGTACATGGATTCATAGAATCACAACGTATCAGCCATTTGGTAAGATACATAATTTTAGGTTGCACTGGCCAAGGGCAAATTTTACTTGTCATTTTCAAGGACAAATTTGCATAAGAAATGAACTTTCCAACCTTGTTCTTTGATGATCCACGCGACGATGACATTGTAAAGAACTTTTCTTACTTAGAAATAGTAAAATGGAAATTACAACACACTAGCGGTGATTTCTCATATCAAACAACGAATTTGTTCTTCAAAACAATGCTAATACTAATTGACAAAGTAGTCTCTTGCATGTGGATACTAATAAGAAAAGGACAACTAAGAGGAAGAAAGCTTTTAGCAAGTAATGGATGTAGTACAAACTAAATTTGGAAAAAATACTCAAACCTGATATTGGATACATAGACTTCTAAAACATCCGCATCTCTCCTGATTACCTCTAACAAATACAGAAACACATATTCACAATGATACGACAATTGGGGCCACAAACGTTCTTCTTCTCAATATCATCTCAAGCGCAGAGCATCAATGGCCCCATTAGTCTCTACATTGACTGACTAAAGCAAGGGCTAGGTAAAGCAAATCTATAATCGAAGACATTGGAAGATCTATGATTGACTCTCCTTACAAGGGAAGGATCTAAATACATGTAGTCAGCATTATAGACATAGAATAAATGCTATAAAACATTTGATATGTCATGATGCAACCTTTGTTGGAAAAGTAGTTGACTTCTACTTTGTAACAGAGATCCAGAATAGGGGAAACGAGCATGAACATGGGCTACTATGGGTGGAAGATGCCCTAATATATATATGGAAGGGACAAAGAATCCTTATAAATTGCCAATTTTGGACAAATACATAACATGTGACATAGACCACTTAGATCCAGCTCTTGCCAAATTCCATAGGCATCACATACAAGAAGTTGTAAGAAACGAATGAATTCCCATTGCAGATACAACTTCCCATGCCCCAACAATGTCACAACAATGCTTGAACCAATAACCTCGCTAGACAGTGCTCTTGCTGACAACTCAATGTCCCTTTTCACATCACTAGAAAAAAAATCATGACATCAAAATGACTTTCAAGACTTCTTAATCGGAAATTGACCTAGAAGAACATCAATACATCCAACTAACACAATGTAAATTGAAACAACCAACCGCCTTCCTTAAACGAAAACCCTCACATATTTGGAAAAACAGTTTTGCAAAGGACATGCCCACTTTATGGAATGCAAATACAGATGAACAATACATTCTAAATGTGACGCTGCAATATTGTATTGCAGCTCATACATGATCTTCAAAGCCGATAAATCTTACATGATAACTCAGATTCCTGAAATATCAAGAAAGAACATGAAAGGAGTGAGATCGATGCTATTCAAATGATACACAAACTTGGAAATACACTCCTTAATATTCAACAAATGTCTTCTCAACAAGTAGTTCACATAGCTCTCTCTCTACCAATAAATTCTAGTTCAAGAGAGTGTACATTTATAAACACATCCCCAATAGATAAACGCATTAATTTATGCCAGTTTTCAATTCTTTCTATTACAACAAGAACCTCACACTTCAAGTAGTATGTAAAATGTCAATCTATTATTGATTACTACATTGATGTAATTGTTATTACTATTTATAGCATCTTGTTCCTAGCTCAATTTGCTCAAGTAATAAAAAAAAAAATGTGGTGACCCATCCCTTAAAAGGAAACTAAAAATGTCATAATGATCTATCAAATACAATAAACACATTGACATTGAAAATTCCTGCAGAGAGAAGGCCAAGCATGTGCCCTTTGAAAAACATGAGCATACATTAAAACATGGGCTTCCTACATGGTGCAAAGCCGCTTTGTAGTTTTCTAATGCTAAGGAAGACAATACAAATAAAATGAAGCTAAATTTACATACAACATCAATCCAACATGGGTGACCTCGAAAATGCAATTAAGCAATTGCATAATAATAACCCTTTGGATATTGATGCCACTTTCATAGAACAAACACCAACTAAATTTCATTGTGAATACACGACTTAGTAATAAGACTTGAAATGCCCTCAAGATTCACTTCCGAAAAATACCAACCTAGGCTTCAAGTCACACACCACCCACTCTTCCTCGAATGTACAGACATATTATATAGACTTAGAAGATCATTAAATAAATAACAACAAGCAATTGTCAAAGACATTGCTCTAAAGAAATCAATGGACATCCAAAAGCCATTGTACTTGTTCCTCACAAAGGCTGCTATAGTAATGGAAAACTTTACAAAGAAGACTCATTCCAAATGCTCATACTTAATCTATGATGCATTACTAACACAATTGACTCCTTTGAAAACCGAAAAGGCTTGATACTGGTAATACACAGGTAAAGCTGATTATAATGCAGGTGGCACAACAATTCACTCTGCATTGCTAATGCCATCAACAAGTCCCACTTCCTACCACTTTGAAAAGATATGCTAGACACCTTTGTCTAAGCTTTATCAAGAGCTACAACTTGTATTCATTGATTGCTTCCTTAATCCTAAGCCGCATTACTATTTGGCATTGATAATAGATCATTTCTAAACATTAAAATATCCATAAAGTAATTTCTGAAACATATGATGCGGGTTCCTCTCGGTATTTTACCGGCTAATAACTGATACAGATTCCCTCATTCAGTAAAACCTACCATGATTACGCAAATGTACGCATGACTTTTGGAAAGATAATGTAAAGTGCTATGAACTACAAACTACAATGCTACAAACAAATGAAAACGTATTGCACACTAATAGGATGCTTAACAAATAACAATGATTTTATTATATATCAATATGGAATTGCATGCTAATTCTAAAATGATCCAACGTTTCCTTACTTATTCTATAAGAACAAAGATGTTGCACTTCAAATAAAATATGTTATCGATTATGCCTGGCAACGAGTTTCTCATCAATGCAATTGATGAGAAGGAAGAATAACATGGAAATGTCCCACACCATCAACATACATCAACTTTGGCTTTCCCACTTTGTCATAAAATTAACATGCTTGTTGAAATATATGCATGTAATTATGACCGCCAAGATGGTCTAGTCAATGGTGCAGATGGCACAGTTAAAGCCTACACCAAAAAAAAAGTCATGGGTTCTAGATTTAAGTTCATGATCCATTAATTGATTACATTCCTAATCTAACAAGTCTGGTACTAATTTGTATACTCATGGACATTCTCAATGAACAATCGGATCCCATATTACGATAGTCAAACTAATTCCTAACAAATCTAAAAAATGATCCCATCGAAGATCCAAAAAACAATTCCCATCAAACTTGCATCCGGACGTACAATACATAGGTCCCAAGGTTTAACACTGACAATGTCGCATTCGACCCTACAGGGATATGCATCCATGGATTGGTATATACGGCCTTATCTCGTGGTCGTGTATAGAGTCTTTGTATTTGCTAAATGCTCTCAAAATGGATAACTCTCAAAGTGAAATAAAAATTGATATTGAAATGTAACGCCTCTCTCGGCATCAGTGAAAATGGGAGTTGTCATGTGATTTAGAGTCTAAAAAGTCAACTACATCCATCTCAATTCTTACACTAAACACGCGTAGCTTGCGTGCACATATGGATGACATACTCAATGATTATGATAATTACGTAATCTGACATTCTATGCTTGCAAGAAACATACATGACATTATCTATGCAAAACCAACAATTTCCAAGTTTCAATTGCATATAAAGTTGTACTAAATATCGAGTTATGCCACTGGTAAAAAAACATCTACTAATCCTAGAACATATGCACTACGAAGACCAATTCGGAGAGGTCCTTATAACTAAAGTAACTTTCAATGAATCCCATCTTGCACTAATCAACATCTACGCTTCCCAAGCAATCATCCAAAGATATTAAATACCATCACAAAATCATTATAGAGCCATCTCCACCAAAACTATATCCTAACTAATTCTAGGAGACTTCAATATTGGAATGCTACAAATTCCAATGAGTAGAAGACAAAAATTGGAAATCTACATGTGCATTTACAATGCCTATATGCTCCTAGATAAAACAAACCATGCACATAAAACAATAATTGATCATGTTTGGTCAAATGCAAAGAATAAAACTGCAAACTATATACATTGAATACATATTGAACTGATCATGATACAATTTGTCACATACTTGAAGTCTTAAAAATACACAAAAATCATAATGCATATTTTTATCTAAAGCATATTTCCATATATTTTCACACATTTACAAACACCTTTCCCTTGTAGCACATAAAAATCATCGCCCAACTGAAAAAAAAAAAAAAAAAGGTTGGTATAGTGTCCATGTTACATTTTTGATAATATAAAAAATAAAATACATTATCAACTTCAATGCACTTGCATCTTCCTCGACTCTATCTACATAACTATTCACTTTCCTTCATTCTTTGTTAAATGTATAGTACATCAAAACGACTATTTGTTGCTAAAAGATCGAGGATACCATAAAATACGAATACAAAAAAGGTACATATTTCCAACCTTCATTGTTTTTTATTGATTTGCATTCCAAATGTCATTTGTTATTGTTCCATTTTTCATATTCTTATATTCTATATTGCATTTTATATAACCCTTTACATCTAAAGAAATAAAACAACTAACAAAGAAGAAGGAAATACAAGCGTCATCGAAGAAGACAACCAGGAACAATCTTCAAAGAGAAGTTGGTTTACATGTGAAGTGTGACTCTACATATGTATATAACTTACTATCTTCTTGCTAGTAAGTTATATACATATGTACAAATACACTCTACATGTAAACCAACTTCTCTTATAAATGTCAAACTACTTCTTCTATCATATGTCCCTATGTGCAGTCAAAACATTCTCAGATAGAGCAACCTCGGCAAGCCAGAAACAATTAGCAGCCAAGACGCACACACAAGAACAACAATTTATAAGTAGCTATTCATAAACAAAGAATCTTCTGACATCCATAAATCCATTCTTTCTTTTATACATGCAAAAGTAGATAAAAAACATCTACTTCAATGCTATCTTCATAACTTCTTATGTTTAGCTGATACGTATCATTGTTACCCGGCATAACACTGCCTTTACCTGATGCAAGTAACACTCCAAACTCAAGCGATAAAGCCACAACTTTCCAAGGAGAAAAAATTGACAAGTATGTGCATAGATATCTAAGCCCTCTCAAATTTTTAAGTGTAGGGAAAAAAAAAAAAAAAAAAAGATGTTCTTCATATAACTTATTTATTGCAATCTCCTTTCCATGCCAAGTGACATACACCCCCAAAATATTGTGGTAATTCAATTGAGGACTTGAAATAGCCAGAGTTAGAGCTTTTCATTGAGTATTAATTATGTATACCCATGCATAAGCCTATTAAAGTAGTTAAACACGAAATTCTTCTCAGCATTTGATATATAGCATGAATATGAAGCCGCTACTGCAAGGATTGGATCGCCTCCTCAGACACTCCATATGTTGTATTATTATCAGCACAAGATTTTACCTGGATGTGGAATATCTATTGTACATTTTAAAGTGTTACCAAAACCAACTATGACCGTGGTGAATGTGATCAAATTATCTCTCTAGACGAATCCAGCCTTGTAGAAAAATCGTCCCCAGTTTCAGTGAACACACTCTCTTACACCAACACAAACACAATTACACACCAAGTATGGGTATGCACATATGTAATCTAATTTCAACCATCTTGAGTCACGCCTACCCTCAGCAAGGGAAAATCGGCTACAGACACACTCTACACATAAAAAGATGGAAGCCATGTACAATGTGATGCGGGAATGGGTACAATCTCCGAATTTTCATCTCTATTCTACTTCACACTACTAAATTCAACGCTAAATAACTACTGCTATTCTATTTGATAAATTCCAATTGTTCGAATATTTGTACCTTTCTCTCAGCTCCAACTGAAGGAATAACCATAAAGAAGGAAAATTCCCCATTATGCTGTTTAAAAATATCACCAAAAGAAGAGACATAAAAGAAAATGGCTCTTCGTGACAACGCGAATCAACATTTATGATGTGCGACTCGTAATGTGGGTTTGAGGATCCAAAAAATATCTCTCACTAACAAATAAGTTATAAGTATTCATAAAACTCTTATCATATACTTCATATACATAAGCATTTACACTTATATACATGTATATATACCTTGAATCTAGAATTTCCTTTTCTAATCTATATGTGTTGAAGGTACCCTCAGAATTGCAAATGCATACTGATAATCATTTTCGAATTCCTCAGATGCATCTTGTAGCTTCCTACATCCGCATCTCCTCAAGATCGATAAAAGATACTTGCTCCCACTAGTCAAGTTGTCAAAAACATCATTTCCTTACATATCAACATTGTCAATGTCAGTATCCTGACTAAATACAATAAGGCTCTTTATAAATGCACCTACGTAAAGCCTCTTTCTACACACTATACTCAAGCTTCCCACCATACTACATATGAGATATATCTACAAAAAAAACAAGCTACTATCTACATGCTACGAGACCTTCAAGTCCATGGTATATTCACTTTGAATGAAGACAACACCCTGTATCCTAACAAGGAAAAGCAGGAAAAGAAAGTCAACTCACCAAAACTTCCAAATCCAATCGCCTTTACTTCTTAAATCACCTATTTCATAAAAAGACCAAAGAATAACATTGTACCATAGTCTTTGCTTCCGCTTTCTTAAAGATAGAACACATATTTTTATTCCACAATGTATATATTTAATATATATGCATATCTTGTAAACTTCTTGCACTTCGCTTATAAAAAATGGAATCTTTTGTGCAATGCTGCCTTGGATATTTTCCATGGAAAAATTTCTCGCTTCTGGGCAACCATGCATTGAATCGCATTTCGCTTCCTTCTCTTTTGTTATGTACAATATCAGTGATCCAATAAAATCAATCACAAAATAGATTAGCCTTCATTAGAATATTTACCATTCAATTGCACCACACCATCTACTCTAGTTTGCAACTATGCTTCTTTATACCATTCACAACGCTGCATTTTCTCATACTGCAACATTAGAATGTTGTTCTAATCGTACTTCAACATTCGAATACTTTTGCCTTTTGAACATGCTTCCATTTTCTTGCATTAAATTTGGCAGGGACTACGCTGCTTCGCTGCCCTTGTTTGTCTTGTTAAAGTTGATATGAGTAGCTTTTGAAGAAAACTGAAACAAAGACATTCTCAAACTCCGCATCTTTAACATGTCTTCAAGTTAAGTCCCTTATTAATTTACTTAATAATTAATAATAATTATTGAACTACTAAAGGAGGTTTGAGGTTTACTTAATACTTGATGATACTTATTGAAGGGTCATGATTGTTAGAGGTTTTCTTCAAAATTGATAAATGGACCTTTTCTAGTAAAATGAAACTTTTTTTATTGTGATTCCAAAGATGGCTTTGGATTTCATCTTTGGATTTGAGACCAAATTAGATTGATATTCTTTGAAATGTACGTAAAATATTGTTCTTATTCAAAGCGATGCTAATAAGTTTCTCAGTTAATGCGATGACTCATGTGATCATTTCATTGTAACTTTGACTCTTTTTAATCTTAGGTTCCTAACTTACTACAAAGTTTATACTTTCTCATAACAGATTAATCTTGTGATATTTCCTATCTCTCTATATCCTTGATGCTAAAGGTTCTCTCTTAAGAAAATGAGAAAGTGCTTTGGGATTTGTATGATAACACCACTCTTAACCTCTAATGCAAGCATATATGATTTCCATCAACATTCTATCTTTACTTTCCTTACTTTCAACAAGCTCATGTTCCATTCTCTTAAAAGGGATAAGCAGAACCATGATTGATAAGGATTTTCCATTGTAAGTATAGGTTATGTTAGCGACAATACTTTTCTTGGGCTCGAGAGCATCCAGGTCTGCAGGTTGCATGAAGAACGCCCAAGCGTAGCACGTAAAGCCCCATTTCAGGCTAAAAATCAAGTGAGTGGGAAAAATTATGTTGTCAACGGCCCAGATCTGTCCATAGGAGCAGATCGACGGTCGGCGGGAAATCGCGGTTAGCGGAGTTGCACCGAGATTAGCGCGATAGGTAGCGTCTATATACATTCATGAAGGATCTCGGTCGTCCATCCAAAAGGACACGTGGTACGCGATCATGTCATGTCATCATTCGGGGATTCGAGGGGTAAGAGCTCCTCGTCATTTTACATCTCGAAACCCTGAACCCCGAAATACCGATAAGCACCCTTCAAAGTCGAGCCCACGGTCCTAGTGCCAGGTCACGTTAAGCGAGCCCGGGAACGGAGGTAGCCCTCTTTTGAAGACAAAGCCATCTCGGTCGTTCATCTGAAGGACACGCGGCACAAGATCTGAGCCACTAGTGCGGCCTTTCGGGATTTTCATAGTGAAAGCGTCGACGTCATCTTAGCCGTCCATCCATCGATGAAACTCGAGTGCATTAGAATTAAAGGGGGCATGGATCTGGGCAGCTAGGATCTGCACTCTTAGATCTACAGTCAGGAGTGGATTCCGGAGGCCCCCCGCCATTCTACCTTTAAGCGGAAGGGGGGGTCCGGAATCGAGTGCGCAACTCTTAAAGGGTCAGGATCTGGGCGCCTAAATCAGCGGCTGAGGCTTCATTCCGGACCCCCCTTGACTTTCTGCCTTTAATCGGGGGGCGAGGGTCTAGAATCAAACACGCAACTCTTCAAAGGTCAATATCGGAGCACCTAGATCAACGATGCTCAGGCCTTTCCGGCCCCCCTTTGCCATCCTGTCTTTAATGAAAGAGGGGGGGGTCCGGAATGGTGTGTTATTATTGTGGGGTCCCTTGCCTGTTGTGTCACCTTTGGTATCGTCCTCCCAATCACCTCCTCTTGTACTCTCGCACTCCATGCTCCTTCCTCCTCTGTCCTATTCAAACCACGTGGCATTCCTCAGCTGATGTCACAGCTCTCGTTTCTTCTCCATCACCTCCACAGTGTTCATGCCTTTAACCCCCGTCACACCCTCGTCCACATCAGCCATAGGGGTCCCTCGCAGCAGTCCAACGAAGTAGCGTCCAAAGAAAGACCATTCGGCTAATCCAGGTGGCACCATTAGGAGACCTCCACGTCCCAGAAGGGTAAGTTGATCGAGGTCATCCCCGATCCCAAAAAGCAGTTATTGTGGCAGTTGCTAGTGGTTGAACATCAACTCCGCCATAAAAGGAAGGTCCGGTAAAGGACTAATTCATGTCGACTCACCTGCAGAAGGACAATCCGAAATCTGATGGCGTCTGTCATAAGCGCACGATCATCCTGAGTCTGCATGGGCAAGCTGTCAGAAGACATGCAGACGCAATGTTTTTAATGCAGCGTCTTGTTTTTGCTGTTGTGGTTGTTTTTTAGTATATGTAGGCGTTTTCGCCATTTTGTAAAGCATCGATGGTTGAGCAAGGCTCCCAATGGTAACCTTTAATGAAGTATTGTTTTCCTGGTTATGTCTGAACTCTTGAGACTTCTTTCCTTATGGATGTCAGTTTCTTTCATGTCTTTGTTTAAACTACGTTAGAGCATCTCGGAATTGGAGAATCCAGTCGAGTTGTAACTGTTATAGGATGATGTAGAGTTTGATCACTGTAACAGTTGCACTGTTTCTAATCGGTCCCTGTGATTTTCTTAGTACTGAACGACTTGGAATTGGAGAATCCAGCCAAGTCCCCCCCCTCTCAGTTCCTCGAAGCTCTGAACCAGAGGATCTCACATTCAAAGTTTTTCTTCTATAAATTATTGAAAGCCCTGTTGCTTGAGGTAGTTTGTCCACTCCTCTCACCAAGTCTTCAACCTGCTCATTTTCAAATCAACCCACTGACTGAAGTTAGATCAAGACCTCCTTTTTTCCTCGCATGCCGGACCCAGTCCCTGAGTTTGAGTGATATCTTCCCGAGTCTCTACCCATTTGATCACCCATTAAAACAAATCGTGACATAAACTGATGGGCGTCGGGCTCTGCTCCTGCTGCAATCCAGGGGTGACTTTCCTTGCCAACAGGTTCAATATAGGTAATATAAGATGGGTGTGATCATAGCAATAGTAATGCACCAAATCCCATCAGAACTCTGCAGTTAAGCGCGCTTGGGCTAGAATAGTACTGGGATGGGTGACCTCCCAGGAAATCCTAGTGTTGCACCCTCCCCCCTTTTTTCTGTTACATATTCTTACAGGTACGAGATATCTCATGGTCACACCCGCCTCTAGTTCGAGAGAACCTTCTCCTTCGCCCCCACTGCCTC
>SNQJ01S0185051.1:0-18782 GCA_010110895.2 Picea sitchensis | reverse complement strand
GTGAACAAATTTAAATTATTCGGGATATTTTTCCTTAAATGTTTTTTGAACATAGGTATGTAAATTTGAATTTCCCACACAAGAATGATTATTGTTCATGATTACCGTTAAAGTGATTTTGAAGGTTACTAATGATTGATCTCTCAACGACGACGATGGCATATTAATCACACCTCCCTTGAACTACCTGCCATAATTACACTCGCACAAGTCGATGATCGAGGTCGACCTTTCCATTTATGAGGGGGAAGATATCCTACACATTTACCGATAGATCATAATGATTGCAATAAATGGAAAAATCACATTTTTATATACATCTATTGTTCTATGATATTCATTATTTCTGGTCATATTATCTCAAAAGTTGGTCGAACTAAGCTGCAACCAGGAACGATAGCTATCCTCATCTATTCACAGAAGATATGGGTGGCTGAAGTGTTTGCAGAGAGCCCACATTGTTTTAGGTGACCAACTAGGTGAAGGAAATTTTACATCGTCTCGGGTGGAAATAATATTTCACCAGATTGCAGGGATATGACACAAATATCACGGTAGCATGACCTTGTAGAGAGGAGTCTTTGTGATCTGATACATACAAATTCTAGTCACTGAGAAAATTATAGCAGAGATTACAGGCCTCCCCAATGAAGGCATACAATGGACGGGGAAGTATACAAAACTCAAGGAGGATATGGAATTCTTTGTAGAACCTGTAGAAGAACTCTATAAAAAGGGGAAGGGACTCAACCCCACCACTATTAGCGAGCCATGGAGGGAGTTGGTAGGAGTAATGAAAAGGTATATCACCAATGATGGGAGGTACGACGTGGTTCAACCACGCCACCTCAAATTGTTAGCAGCACTCAAACATAGGTTAGTGATAAATTTTTCATTTTTCCTAAATGTCATGTTACATGAAGTTGTTGCAAGAACTCAAAAGGCTAAAGACCCTGTCACCATAATTAGTCACCATGGACTAGTAAAGTTAATAGTAAACAGGGCCCTGAGCCAAACTCAAATAACTTTGGGTTATCTAATCGAGCCTGATAAGCCCCTACAAATCGAACAACCCAAAATCCACCAAGAAACCCCCTCACATAAAATTGAGACAACTCAAGAAGAAGGAGGTAGTGCCCAAATGGAAGTTCCATTACCCCAGCCTGAAATTGAAGCAAACACCATCCAATTGGCAGAAATGCATACCTCACAGACATAAACATCAAATAAGAAGAGAAAAAGAACAATTGTTGTTCCTGAAACCTCTACTATGAAAAGAATAAGAGGCAAATAGATAATTCAACCTGAAAATATTTAGGAAACCACACAGACAGAACAACCCTCACAGGAAAATATTCAGAAAATTGAACAGACAGAACAACCCTTACAGTAAAAAACTTAGGAAAATACACACCCATCAGTTGAAAGATTTACAGAACAGTTCTTCAAAAATTATGAGGTAGAGATGGCTCAAGTACTAGGGAACTTAGGGACATCAACCACCAAATACACAAGCAGGTTTGAAGAACACCAAGCACCAACTTCCTCTTCAAACCTTGCCTTGGACCTCCCTGACATAGAGATGCCATTCCCCGAAGATACAGAACAACCAAAACCTCACATTGAGGTAAATAACCCTATAGAACAGACAAAGCACAGAGAAGAAACATAGGAACAATCATTAGTTGATCAAGGTGAGGAAAACCTTGACATTCCCCATAAACATAAAACAACAGGAAAAGGCCACAATAAAATTAGACAATTGAAATAGGAAAACAAGTTGTTGAGGAGAAGGGTTAAAAAAATTGAAGTACTAAAGAAGAAAGTTGTTAGACTCAAAGAAATAATTAAAGAATTAAGGAAACAATTGGAGTAAGCTAATAAGGCCTATGATAGGAAGAAATCCAAAAGGCCTAGAACACAGGGAAGGAACCCATTTCTTAGGAGGACAATCCATACAAGTTATGTTGGAACACAGACAAAGTTTCATTCCCCTAAAGAAACAACGGAGATGGAAGCTCAAACAGAGATTCCAGCAGCAAAGGAGGCCATTGTTCAAAATGAAGAAGTGATTCCTTTGGAGACACGTGAAATGGAAACTCAAACAAAGATTCCAACAACATAAGAAACAACTGCCCAACCTAAGGAAGTGCTTCCTACACTTTTTCTTTCTCCTTTAGAGACAATTGATGAATAGACCCAGCCAAATTCCCCAGCAAAAGAAGAGACAGTTGTTCATACTGAGGAATCATATCAGTCTCCTAAACAAGATTCTACTTTTAGCAGGTTGGGGGTACGAACTGATGCAATCCTAACAAGCCCTGACTCAAAGCAGAGATGAAATGGTGACCATGGCAGAGCATCAGAGAGTTATCAAACAACTTAAATCTATGTTAGCAACAGAGAACGAGACTTTTGCTTAGCTAAGCAGAGCTCAAGGGAATGTGAAGAAAGTATAGGGCCAGTTAGAAAAATATTTGGAGCAAATCAAAGAAATTTTCTCTGTCTATTCTGATATAATAGTCTGTAGGGCTCCTGCTACCGATTAAACCTTATTTTTATTATAGAATTATTTTTTTCTAAGGATAAAAGATATAAGAGAAGGAAAACCATTTGAGTTTACCACTAGTTCTAAGTTTGTTTCATTCTTTAGAGAATAAGAAGAAGGAGTGCAATACTTTATGTATGAGCTATACCTTCACAACTTCATCATGGGAGAGAATAAAAAAGATAACCCTAATCCTTTCATTGGGGACATACAGTTTCAAACATTCTTGTCTTTTACCAAGAACAAAACCAGGTGGGCTAAAGCACACAAGGTTTTTATGAAAAGGGAGACTGGGCTAGACCTCTAGATCAGAGGGGAACCTCCTAAATCCTTTCCATCCATTATGCGGCACAAAACATTCATGAAAAGGGAAAAGGTTGTAGAATCCTTAGCCCCTATCCCTCGACAGGTTGTACGTTCAAGTCTACCATATTTTAGGGAGATTAAAGAAGAAGTTATTGATTCTTCCAAACTAAGATGAGATGCTTCCCCAAATCCAGTCAAGAATAGGGAACCTTTTTTCTTCAAAAAATTTCATGCAACTACCTTCAGGTTAGAGAGATATGTTAGGATGATCCTGGATGAAGGACCTGCTTAGATTGGGTTCAGATATAGTCCTCCTATTGTTTGGTATTCTCCAGAAGGTTACCAGAGTGATTATCAGATCAATAGGAAGAAGGAAGAAGATTCTTTTGAAGAGCTCAAAATTAAGAGTGGGTTCAGGATAACTGGTGAACAAACCTCTCCTCCTTTCAGCATCAATGTTTTACATCTAAAATATTTTTTTGCATGAGGACATGCAAGAAGGTAAGATGGGGGGTATGTTGAGTCAAGAAAAAGGTACAAATATCCTCCTTATCACCATAGTTTATGATATAACCTTGATTGAATTTTCTATCAATTAGATATAATTAGGAAATAAAATGATTAAAAAGACTTCTAGAAATGTTATTAAGTTTGATATTTATTTGAGATTCCAACAAGAAGATCCTAGTGAAATTATGCACCTACACTAGGATGGAGTCTCAAGCTATTTTTAGGTGAAGTCTATTTTTAGATGATAAGGCAATTCTATTTATAGATGGTGAGATAATTCTATTTATATAATATGTCAACTGTATAATCCCCTTAATAATAGTTGGACAATAAATATTAATCTATTCTCAATGAGCACTTGGAAATAGTTAATTGGAGTGGAAAATCCCAGGTTAGCTATTGGAAATTTGAGTTCAAAGGTTGTTGGTGGGACATGCAAAATTCCAGGTGGTTGTAACTGAGTGATTTGAATTTGTAACAAAGTTATATGTGTATTTATGTGAGTTGTAAAGTAGTTTAACTCATTTAAGTGAGTTAAGCTCGGTTATGATTTATGTGAACTTACACTAGTGATATATATATCAGTGAATTAATTATTAATCAATTCACAATCAATGATATCACATGCAACTAAATGTTTACCATTGTTAACTACATGCATGTGAGATCAATGGAGACAGGTGAGATAGCAGGTGAAAGGGGCAGTTTGACTATCAATTGTGACATTAGTGGGATTCACTCATGTGAAACCACACACACATTGGATGTTCCCATGAGGAATGTACAACATACATAAAGATATGGATTCATTCATTTGCAGGGATTTCCATTAGTAGATATTGTACAGAGGAAGCAGGTTGTCAAAGGCAGTATATTGGCACATGAATTTGTCATATTTTGTATGACAGGTGTGAGATGATTCTATATTGTACTAAGATCTCTTGGATTAGGGTTTTGTATGATATTATTTCATGATATATGATATATACATAATATATGATTGTGGGGTTTTAACTTTATGATTTTCCGGTAAAGAGCTTATCGTGTTATGTGTGAATAGTCTTTCTTCTTGATATTGCAATTGCTTGTCGTTCTTTAAATTAAAGAATATTAGTAGAAGTGATTATGTATTTAACAATGGCATATAATTGTTATATTAGGAAAATGTAGACAATACATAATTTGTGTTAAAATTTCTACATGGTATCATAGCATAGGAAATTGCAGAAGTGAAGTAGAAGCTAGGTTTGTGATTGGATAGAATTCAAATTTGTAGAAAAACTTTCTGATTCTGGTGATTCAAGATAGAAATGACTTTCCAATGGCTTGAGGTTAGAGTATTAAATCGAGGGAAGCTCGAACTACATAGCTTGGAAGGACAGGATGGAGGAATTACTCGAAGACAATGGATTGAAGTAGTCATTGACAAGATGTTCCTAAGCTAGATGTTGCAGACGTTGCAAATCTTGATGCATGAAAAAAGAAAGTGGAAAATTGAGGATCATGTTGGAGGAAATGCGAGACCACATTGTCTCAAGCTTCCATGGGAAAGCCACACCACAATAAATGTAAGAAGACTTTGAAATATCTATTCAAAAGCAAATTTGAAATGCATAGGAAGTGGTCAAGGGTAAACTCAAGAAGATCAAGATGGAGAAAGGGAGATCCCATCCCAAAATATCTCACAAAGTTTATCCAATGTCGGGGATGAGCTAGGGGTGTGGGAATAGACAAGTGATTATTTGGTGAGATTGGATCTCCTAGGAATTCCAAATATTTGGCACAGTTATGAAGACTCTTTCAATGGAAGGGAAAATTTCAGTTAAGAACAACTATGGTTGGGTTTGAATGAGAGGAGTTCAAGCAGAACACTTGAGATGGCTCTTCATCAAAGCATGATGATGAATATGGATTGATAACTTTGGATACCAGAGGAAGCGAAAGGGAGATGAGAGAAATTCCATTTCAAAATCCGAGTCTAAAGGAAGAAGATGGATTTGTCCAAAGTGAAGTGTTTTCACTATCACAAACATGGGGATATCTCTACTAACTATGCGTAGAAGAAGAAGAACAAGAAGGTTTTGGTAGCTAGTGAGGCCCTTACCTCATAATTTGAACTTGACTTCTCTCCTTGATGATCGCGTGCATGGCGTCAAGTGCATTGGGATCCGTGTGGTATTTGGATAGTGGCACTTCCTTCCCACATGATAGGAGATAAGGAGCTTTTAGGTGACTTGGAGGAGAGAGAGATATCAAAGAATGCATATAGAGATGGGTGGCGATGGATGATACAGTCTGGAATAGCATTAGTACCATTACCTTTTAGAAGTCAGTAAACCATTTCAATTGAAAAGATGTTATGCATGTTCCAATGCAGAAAAACGTGGTCCCGTTCACAATGTTGGAGGAGACGAGCGGTGGCGTTGTTTTCAGTGATGGAAAAACCTTCTTGCAACATAAAACTCTTGAGGTCAAGTCAAGAAGATAGGGATTAGATTTAGAATCTCTACTGACTGGAGAGTAGATTGATGCACACCATGATGGGCAAGGTAGAAAGAGTGGTGAATCGGGATGAGGGAGAATTATGGCGCAGTGATTGGGTCATCTTCATCATGGAGCCTTGAAATCATGCAACAAATATATCTTAGACTTTCAATGGGAACACTTTCTCAATTATGTCAGTGCAAGGGTTGCACCATGGTGAAGTATGTAAAGTCTATATTTCATGAAAAGGAGAACTTTGCTTTGGTGATCCTGGAGAGATTTCACACATATGTTTGTGGACCATTCTCGGTTGTTTCATCAACAAAAATAACATAGTTATTATGTTATTTTGTTGATGAATTTTCTCTAAATCTTTGGGTATTCTTCATGCATAAGAAGGATCAAACATTATTAAAGTTCGGTGAGTTTAAATCATTGGTGGGAGAAAAAGTGAGGGAAGCAAGTGAAGGCTTTAAGGAGAGATAATGGTGGAGAAAGAAGGGGAAGAAGTATGAATACTTCTCTAATGGTTCAATACTTTTGCAAAAATAAATAGTGAAGACTCATAGTGCCTCATAACCCACAACAAATGGGGCCGTGGAGAGGAAGAACAATTGGGGGTTCAACCACGGCGATGTTTCCCTAATTAGGGGCCTACTGATGCATTTGTGGGCGGAAGCATGGAAAACTATAGTTTATGTGAATCAGATTGTCCCTCATAGAGTGCTTGGCATGAGTACACCTGAATAAGCTTTTACTAGTAATAAACTCGATGTTTCTCATTTTAAGATTTTGAAATAAATACGTGTATGTGCATTTGACCAAGAACACCAAGAAGAAGCTAGAGTCGACTATTGAAGTTGGGATATTTGTGGAAGGTGCACAGAAACAACCCAGTAGTATCATGTGTATTTTCCTAATATTAAGATGACTATTATGTGACAGGATATAAAATTCGATGAGGGGAAATCCATGAGGTTGTTGCTTGAGAGGGAGATAGACTTGCATGGAGAGGAGTAACTATTGGTTCCCAAAGATGAATCTCAACATGTGGATATGGAGCTCCCACATGAGGAGGTTCAGTGGAGGCCACTCATGTAGGTCATCCATTATAAATGGAAGAAATCACACCATGGAAGATGACAGATTGAGACTACGTCTTTACGAGATGTAGGATCCCCTACTTCATAACGCAGACAAAGACAATCTCCTAATCGATTTACTGGATACATGGATCTCATGAGAAAATGTATTATGGTGAACCATATTCCTTTCGGGAAGCAATCACGGGGATCCCACTTGGGTTGATGCAATAGTGGAGATATAACTCCATTGTCAAAAAAAAGTGGATGGGAAATTGTCCCAAGATCGATTGACAAATCGATTAGTGGTAGGCTCAAGATGGATCTACAAGGGTAAGATTTTAATCATTTTCTTTATGTTGATGATTTAATGGGCTTCACCAAAAGTGAAGAGCAGCTGATACACTCATGCAATGAGGACCTTGCAAAGGATTTTGAGATGAAGGATATGGCCTTCTTCATTATTTCCTTGGATTGGAAATATGGAAGTGAGATGGTGAAACTTTTGTGTCTCGAGGAAAGTATGCAAGGGAGATCTTGGGTAAGTTTCACATGGAGGGGTGTAAACCCATGGATACTCCTCCAGTTTCTTGGAAGAGGATGTTACTTCTGGAGATGTAGTGGATGTTATTGTTTATCGATAGTTAGTGGGTTCTCTATTGTATCTAGTGAACATGAGACCATGCATTTTCTATGTGGTTAACTAGATGAGTCAAGTGATGGTTAAGCCTACAAAGCTCTTTTGGAAGGAGGGTAATCATTTCCTGAGATACCCGAGGGGCACATACAGTATGGATTATGGTACGGATAGATGGATGAGGTGAAGTTCCATGGCTTCACTGAGGTCTGGGATAGGCAGGCAACCATGAGACAAAAAAAGAGCACATCGGGGTGATCTTTAGTATCTTATATCTCTGATTTTTCTTGAGTGTGATGAGAAACAAAGATGCAGTGGCACTCAATTCAACAGAATAATAATACATGGCAAAAATTCAAGCTGCATGTGAGGCCATCCCTAGATGAAAAAGATATTGGTTGGTTTGTTTGATTCTCAAATTTACATCCGACAATGATTCATTGCTTGATAATCAATGTTTCATTAAACTCTTGATTAATCATGTGTTTCATGATAGATCCAAGCATATAGATATTTGTATCATCATATCGGATATTGTATTACCTTGAGGAAGATCATGTTGCTTTATTACATTCCTATGGAAGATCAGGTTGCATACATTTTGACGAAGGCGATCACTAAGAGAAAATTCAAATACCATAGAGATAGGATTGGGGTGAAGGATGATCCCTTTCTTATTGAGAGGGAATGTTGAAATTCATAAAGAATATCCCTAGTGAAAATTATTCACCTACACTAGGATGGAACCTCGAATATCCTAGTGAAAATTATGCACCTACACTAGGATGGAGCCTCGGGCTATTTTTAGGTGGAAGTCTATTTTTAGATGATGAGAAAATTCTATTTGTAGATGATGTCTATTTATAGATGGTGAGTGAATTCTATTTATAGATGTATGTCGACTATTATTGTCCCCATGTATGATTTTAAGGATGGAAATTTATTTTAAAATGTAGAAACCTTAGCGAATCTTACTAATCCTTCATATGTCAACTATAAATGATTGGCAATATTTTTGTAAAAATATTCAAATTTCCAAGGATTTTATATAGTTTTTGTAAAATTTTGGCAATTTTTAAGGTAAAATAATTTTATCCTATAGAATTTGGGCGAATCTCAGTTTTGGAAAAACCATGGAAAATTAGCCCATGAGTGAAATTTAGCCCCTAAAATAATAATTTCTTCTTTGTTGAGATTCAACAAGAAGATCCTAGTGAAAATTATGCACCTACACTTGGAAGGAGCCTTAGGCTATTTTTAGGTGGAAGTCTATTTTTAGATGATGAGAAAATTATATTTATAGATGATGTCTATTTATATATGGTGAGAGAATTCTATTTATAGATGTATGTCGTTCTATTATTATCCCTTAATAATATTTGGACAATAAATATTAATCTATTCTCAATGAGCACTTGGAAATAGTTAACTGAAGTGGCAAATCAGTTAGCTATAGGAAATTCGAGTTCAAAGGTTGACTGGTGGGACATGCAAGTCGAATTAGTTGTAACTGAGTGATTCGAGGTTGTAATAGAGTTATATGTGTAGTTATGTGAGTTGTAAAGTAGTTTAACTCAGTTGTACTAGTTGTAACTGAACTTACACTAGTGATAAATCAATGAATTAATTATTAATTAATTCACAATCAGTGATCTCACATGAAACTGAATATTTACCATTGTTAACTACATGCATGTCAGATCCAGTGGAGACCCAATTGAAATAATAGGTGAAAGGGACAATTTGAATATCAATTGTGATATTAGTGAGTGCACTCATGCAACCAAACACACATTGGATGTGCCCATGAGGAATTTTCAACGTAGGCAAGAGAGATTCATTCATTGCAGGGATTTCCATTAGGAGGGATTGCACATAGGAGGCAGGCTGTTTGGAAGCAGTAAATTGGCACATGAATTTGTCAATTTTTGTTTGATAGTGTGAGACGATTGTATATTGTACTGAGAGCTCTTGGATTAGAGTTTTGTATGAGATTATGTCACGATCCATGATATATACATAATATATGATAGTGGGGTTTTTAGCTTTATGTTTTCCTGGTAAAACATTTGTGTTATGTGTGATTGATATTTCTTCTTGATATCACAATTGGCGATCATGTTTAAATTCCACAAGAATATTAGTAGAAGCAATTTTGTATTTAACAGTGGCATATAATTGTTAGATTAGGAGAATCCATGAAATACATAATTTGTATTAAAATTTCTACAATATTAGATAATTTATGAACTTCAGTTTGAATTGTTTGATTTTATTGCAACAATGGACATATATGGCTAAACTCAAAGATTATGAAGAGGCACAGACTATTGGAGGTCAAGTAAATCATGCGCAAAGCAGTTTTGAGGAAGATTGATTCTCTATTTTGTAATCTTTATAAATAGTAAAAACAATCATGAGGATCTCTCGATCCTCAGAAAATATTAATTTACCATATCATTGTAATCTATAGAGGGAAATGAATCATAGAGAAACATAAAAGGAATTTATCCAAACATTCAAATCTCTGAATTTCTCTATTCAAGGAGCCTATTGTCAATGTTGTACCAGTTATGAATTAATAGAATCTTTGAGCATTTTTACTATCTTTTCATACTGAGTTCCTAGCAGCAGTACTTCTGAAGACTGCGGGCCCAGTCGGAAGGAGTTATTGTATCAATAATTGTATCAATTTGACTTTAGTCCTATGATTTAAATCTCTTTACAACAGTTAAGATAAATGCGTGAGTGTTTTGATGATTTCATAAACTAGTTATGATATTTAATTATAGAGGATAGATGTTTTAATTGAATGTTATCGATTGTTTTTCCAATTCCCATTGTTGTAGTTTATTTATTTGAAAGTTCCTCTCATTTTCTCATATGTTGTTCCTTTATTAAATTTACATTAGTTGTTCCTTTCATTAAATTCGTAGTTGTTGTTCATTTCACTTAAAGTTACATTTGCTGTTCCTTCTCAATTTTACAATAATTCACTGTTTCTTTTCTAGCAGGGTAAATAGTCATTGATAGATTGATTCCTTAAGTAATTTTCACATATTAAATTATTGTTTCCTAGCTAGATGAATTCAACAATTTGGTTAATTCCCTTAATTCACAAGAATTTTTAAGAATAGATTACAATTTTGTTAAGTGAATTCTTAGTTTCAGAATGAATGTGTGAGGAACTGGATTATCGATAAACTCAGATTTTCTTTAGCTACATGATTTTGTCTTCCACAACTATCTGCATATACTTTGCCGATATTCTTGAAATAAAAGATGAATTCTCGGGTTGATATATTAATGTTAAAATAAGGTTGTTTTTAGGACATATCTAGAGCTCAACACCAATCATATTGACACTTGACACGTTGTTTGTGAGCCTCATTGGCCAAGGTTGCATCTTGACATTGGTCATCGATCTGCTTGAGATATAGAAGACGTTCTTCAAGTGGAGTAGTGTCAGGTAGTAATTCCACTGCCATCTTAAGAGAGGGAGTTTGGCACTCTTTGGGAAATATTTCTTCCAACTCGTAAACATGTTGAAAATTAGAGAATTAACCGATGGAAGTATTGATTGAGGTTCAGTAAGCCCAAAGTGTCGAGTACAACATCAAATTCCAATTCGACTTAGCTGAATTAATCGTCCTTTGGAGAATAATATTGAGAGACTTATTAACAACCTCCAATTGACCATTCTTCTATGGATAGTAAGGTGGCAAATGTTCTTCCTTAAACCCCATTTTTTATGTTAGCTCGGTCAACATCATTTTTTGGAATTGACTTCCATGGTCTATGACAATCTTTTTCAAAATACTGAACCTCGCTACAATCTGGTTAAAAATGAAAAACACAGTCATTTCTCCATCATTGATAAATGTCGGCATGGCCTTGACCGACCACTTAGTGAAGTATTCTACTACCACGATGATATAATGATGCCCCCTAGCTAAAGATGGGTGACATGTAGTGAAATCAATCCCCCACTTAGTGAAGGGAAAACATCAATAAATGGAAACATGGGAGCAGGGTGTGCCCACATATTTCGAAGAAGATCTGGCATGGGTGACACTACTTGACTCCCTCTACACAATACTTGATCAATGAGGGCTAGAAGTATCCAACGCGAAAAATTTTCTAGGTTGTTTCTAGCCCAGACAATTGACCACCACATGCTCCAGTGTGATAGTCATTCAACACAAGGTCTGCCTCTTCGTGAATGATACAATGATAGAGAATGCAATCAACTCCTTGACAAGATAAAGTATCATTGATGGTAAGATAATTCCTCTCTCGATGGTGTATCTATCAATGTTCATCTCGAGAAGAAGAGGAAGGGAACTTCAAAGTATGAATATACACAAGTATATTTCCATACAAAGGGTTTGAAGATGTAATAAGGAAAATATCCCCATTGATCAGTTACTTTTTGGGAAAATCGTTACGACTTTCAACCAGAAGTTTTGAAATTAGCTCAGTGAAGACCAAAGACTTTTTAAATTTCACCGAAATAAAATCCAAGTCAAATTATTGAAATATGACTATCCATAAACTAATTTTCCCACCGATAACTTGTCATGTCAATACATATTGAAAATGATTCACGACAGCTACAACGGTGGTCTTGCAGAGTAGAATGTAATGATAGAATCATTGGACAACATGGACAACTACCAAAAAAAGTTTTTTCAACATGGGTGTAGTTGAGTTATGTTCCTACCAAACCTTGCCTAAGATAGTAGATAACGTGGCCTTTGACCACTTCATTCTCTTGGACCAAGACCATGACAATAGTAGACTCTGCGGCATCTAAATACAACAAGAAATCATTTTCATAATCCGAAGGACTGGGCAGAGGGGCAGACGTCAGAGCACATTTCAATGCTTTGAAAGAACATTGAGATTCTTTGTCCCAACAGAATGGGAACCCTTTCTTCAAGAGATGCATAAAACTTTTAGTAATATCGACATAGTTGGAAACAAAATACCGGACAAGGTTAGCTTTCTCCTATAGACTTTGGCATTGGGGAATTGTGTGTGGGGGAGGAAATTGAACTATTGCCTCAACCTTCAGAGGATCGACCATGATCCCTTTAGTAGAGACAATAAAACCTAACAAGTGACCTGATGTGATGAAAAATCTACACTTATTCGAATTAAGGCAAATCCTGTAGTAGCGACACCTCTCAAAGATAAATCATAAGTGGGAGAGATGATCAAAACTCTTACGAGAATGTGATTCCATATCATCAAGATATTCCTCGACTGTATGTTTGAGGTCATGGAAGGAAAACAACATTGCCCGCTAAAAAGTGGCTCCAACATTCTCAAATCCAAAAGGAATTTTTCTATATGTGAATGTACCCCAAGGAAATATACACGTCATTTTATGTTTATCCTTAGGTTTGATCTGAATTTGGTTGCACCTGGAAAAACTGTCCATAAAATAAAAGACTTCAAAGCCTACACATTCATCGAGAATCTGATCAATGAACAAGGTTGGAAAATGATCTTTCGATGAATATTTATTCAGATCACAAAATTCCATACACATGGATCGTACCTTGTTTTTTGTTGATGGGAATAGTATTCGACACCCATTTTGTCAACTACACTGGATAGATGAAACCAACCTTAATGAGTTTCTCTACCTTATTCTTGATGGTCGTTGCATTGTGAGGATTGACTGGGTGAAGATTCTACCGAACATTCTTAGCATTGGGGTAATTTGTAATCTCATGTTCAAATATATGTGGGTCAATGCCTGGAAGCTCCTCATAATACTAGGAAAAAATTTCATGAAACTCTTTAAATAATTAAGTATAGATATGGATCTCCTCAGAGGAACAATCTTCTTCGAAGAATATGTTTTCCACGATGCCAGGGGTTACAGAGATGTCAAAAGGAATGTTTTCAGATATAATTTCCATGTTTCTCTCGACATAGATTCCATGCATGGAAAGAGGGTTAACAAAACAAGTGGAATTTCTATTCATGATCATAGTGAATTATCCTACTTCTATTCTCCTCAGCTCGGGTAAAAAATAATATATTTGGTGAAGATTGTCCCAAGGTTTGTCTGGCCCAGTCATTGCCTCCAAAATATCCTTGTCAAAGGGAAAGACTAAGTCCAAAGAATCTAAAGCAGCAAGAGATTATTGAGCCCAAATAGGCTCGATAATGGGATCTATCTCATGTGGGGGAGTCATACCAGCATTGGCCGAGGTTTGTTGGACAATGTTGTATGCAAACTCAATAACAGATAGAGGCATAGCCATTCTAGGATGCCCTACCCCTTCTGTCGAAGTTGATGGGGAAGGTAAAGTCCATGGGTCATTAAAGTAACTCATTCAAAAAGAAACAACTTGAAATATTGCAACATTCGACTAATTTTGGACAGCTGAAATAAACTTTACATAATTCAAAGGTCGCAGATACTAAAAATTCCCCATTAGATATGGAAGGGTCAATCATAAAGACCATAGATGACCCCTATGAAGGTTCAGGATGAGAGATGGATAAATGATCAACGATTACAACCTGACCTTCGTGAGGAAAACATAATACCCGAAAAATGGTGGATATAACCGTTGTCATAGCATAGGTCCAACTTCGCCCTAACAAAAGATTGTATTTGAGAGGCACATCGACTACTTCTACCTCGACACACAATTTTTCCCTCTAACTTCACAGGGAAGGAGGGAATTATTCCATATGATCTAAAAGATTGGTTATCAAATGGAGTTAGCAAATTTAACGACGGATACAACTCAAGTTGGGAAATTTCCTTCCAACATGCCAATGACATCCCACAAATCAAGTCACCCTTGTCTACCATAGTACGAAAAATGTTCCATGTCAAAAATTTCATGGCATAAACCACTACTAGCTGAAAAGAAACGTGGTGAGGTAGACGAGGTTTATAATCTATAGGGTAAAAAACAATCATCCCTGAGTTAGTTTTCTCAGTAGCTCCCAAGGAAAAAAAAATTTCTTTCCTCTATGAGGGGAAACTCTGGAGGACTTCCGGAGTAGACATCACACAAGTCGTCTGTGCCAGATCCTCCATGACAGAGTATTTCTAAGAAACCCTCACATTTGGGTTGTGAGAAGCCTTCTTAAATGCACCCTTAAGGATGTGAGAAATATTTTCTCCCATAGTATTCTCAATGTGAAGAGGAGGCAGTGGGTTGAAAGCTTCGTTTAACTTGTCAGCAGATTCGAACATTCCTTAATCATGAGCCCTGGTTTGCAGAAGAGCTTCTGATATCATTGTATAAATTTTTGTGGCTCCATTATTAGTGTTAGGCATGGGGGATCGCTAATTTCCCCCAGGCACATTCGTGCATGAGGAATATTGAACCATATTTTTCCCTTGTGGGAAATGGTTGGTTAACAAAATAGACTACTTCCGTGCCAATATATTTTGGGCTTCTTCAAGCCAGGGGCATTGATGAGTCAAGTGATCATCCATGCAAAGCTTACAAAAAAAATTCCTCTTTTCATTTTTACCCTTAACAACATTATTCACAACCTTCTTATCCCCCTTACCCTTCTTGCCTTTAGATTTCCTCTTTCCCTCGAATTGTTGGTTACTCTTTGGATTCATCAATTGCACACTATGTAGATCCGACATTTTTGTGGGGGAAGTCCAACCTTGAGTTTTGTTGGCCACAGTCTATTGAATTGATAACTACTATAATTAGTTCTTCAACTGATTTGTGGGGTCACTTTGTTCTGAGCCTACTATGCCATTGGCATGAGGCCCAAAATTATTATTTTTTTCTTTTCGAAATTCTATCGTGGTGCATCTGGAAGGATCTCATATAGCATGTTAGATTGAGAGTAAATCAACTCCAGTTGTTGGGCTCTCATAATAGCCTCTTCTCAAAAAAAAAATTATGGATGTTGCAACGTCTTTGGATACACAAGGCACCAAGGAATTTAGGAACCACTCAAGAAAAAATGTGGGAGGGACATTCACTTTGATCAAGCTCTTTCAGTAACGCCATCATCAGTTGTGATCCAAGATATGGACAACTTTTGTTTGCTTGAAGTTGTATAGCAACTTGGTGCCAACATCGTATCTCACTGGTAATTGGAAATGGTTTAAGAAAACTATATCCAGGTCGTTGATGTAAGTATACTTGGAGATATCGAGCTCGATATACCATTTCACAACACCCTTGTAAGAGTGTGTTGAAATAAGTTCAGTTGAATGGAGTCATCCTTCGATGAGTTGGATGAGCACCATAAATGAAATGTCATAAAATGATCATATGGATCTTCGCCATGCTTACCTTCAAACTTAGCGATGTCCAAGGGAAACTTAGTCGACATGGGAGGCCAATGTGGATCATGACAGATCAGATCATTAAACAAACTCGAAAAGTCTATAAAATGAGGAGTTTATAAGAAATATAGTCTAGGTTATGGAGACTTCAAAGGAAAAGAGGGGCCTAGATTTTGATTGGCACTAGGTTTCCAGGAAATTTTTTCTTTTTGGACAAGGTTTTGGTAGAAAACATGGTGGACATGGCCAGTAAAAGGAGTTTGTGCTTGATTCTGCATCATCGATAGATTCATGTGATTGGATGAATTACCTTGTGTAGGGATTTATCCATACAAAACATTCCAAGGACCTTGGTTGGGGATGTCCCCAGTTGATCCTCCTGACATAAGTACTGAAACCTTCCCAGGGTTCCACTAAGTATGGGAGGGGTTTCCCTTGATTGACATCCCTTGCAAAGGAAATGAGCCCTACCAGGGATTTCCAAAACCTTGTGAGGAGTAAACTCCTATATTTTTTCCCCATGAATGAATGAATCCTTGCATAGGGTTTGGTTGAACAAATACGGGTTTCCTCCTGATGAGAAGTGAACGATTTGAAATAATTTTTTCCAAATGCAACAAACAAAGAAAAATGCGTATACCCTACCAGAGTCATATAGGACTAAGGTCCATGAATCCCTCCACTAAACAAGATGAAGATGGTGTTAAACCTAAATGGATGTTGGAAAGAACCTCCAAGGGGAAAAAGAAGGGATATGACCCCCACTGTAAGGGATAACATTAAATGGGGAAGTGGCGCCTGTGAAAGATCCTTGTAAGGGATCACTAGAGTTCCCTACCCCTAGACCAACAATCTGTAGAGTAGAGTAGTTTAACATCAAACTAGAGTTGAAACCTGACGTCCCATATGAAAAGGGAGCTCGAGACACATTCTAGATAGAAGGAACAATGGTCATAGTCATTGAGGGGATTGTGCCACTGCCTGAAGTTGTAGGTGTCTGGATAGTCATAGTCCTGATAGATGGAGGTGGAGGATTGGGAAAGATACCCACTCCCTTGGCAGTCGAGATGGGAATATGAGGACTCCTAGAATATGTAGAACCAGTTGCTTCCATCACCGCTTGTCTAAAAAAATGATGTTCAAGTGAATTCACTTCAGGAGGGACTATATGAATAAGAAGCGGCTCTGATAAATGAGTGATCGGAGGGTTTGCAAGCATAAAGCCTTCAGCTTCAAGGTAAAAAATAGTGGAATCCTCCAATGCAAGTGTATCTTCCCTATGAGAAGGCTCAAGCACAACTTTTGCTGGCTCGGTCACTTCAAATGAACCCTCTTGATCTAGTCTTCACCTCAACGGTGGAGGAGGTGACTCCAAAGTAACTAGTGGTAGTCCCTGAAGCCTATGCAAATGAAAAATATGTTGATATTCCACCTTGTGAAATGATCAACCGACACTCTAAGTTTAAGCTAGCACAAAACACAGAGCACAGACTAAAAGTTCCTAAAGGAAAATCAAGAAATCAACTGACTAACATGAAGAACAGTTATGCCAATCAACACTAGAGAAAATTATGAGTGCAAGTGTGACTCAAACACAGAAACACCCTCCAGGTATACTCTTCAAAGTGAGATCTAACGTCTACCCTAGGTACCATGGTATACACCCATAGTCACCTATGTAAGTCCCTACAGAAAGGAAACTAATTTTCTAGCTCGTAGTCAGTCACCATGTGGGTAGAGTCAACAATTGAGTTGATCGTAATGAGCAGGATAACAAAGTATGAACCCTATCAAGGGTACCAAAGGAAAATAGTCTGGAATACAACTAATTATCTCGAACAAATTTGAGGTCCACAGATCTTTGTAGTCAAATGCATTCAGCAAAAATCCCAATAATGACCCTCAATATACGATCCCCACTATGTTTGGTCTGGATTTGGAGGTTTATCTCCTCTACCTTTCCTCACATGACCTCGTATTTATCCCCTGTGTTAGAGGGGGGTCCCGACTGACTCTTATGACACTAAACTTTCACACTCCCTATCACAGACTCTTATGTTTTTTTAATATACCTCGAAGATTTTCCTCTCCACACCTATTTCAAGCCCTTAAAACCTAGGCTATTTTGTGAACCCTACAAACAAAAATTCTAGTTGATTTTAGTGTTAATCATTGATTTTAAATGGCTTAATTTACTCAAAAGGGTACGAATGTGAAACTTATGGTGTTTTCAAAATATGAAAGAGAAGAAATAAAATCTTTTATAACATTCGTGCAAAAATAAAACTACTTTTTACAACTGAAAAAATGGCTTGTAAACTTTGTAAGTGCAAAATTTTCGAAATATAGTCCAAGATCCTAAAATGCAAATATTTTCCTAGAATGTGCTTTCCATTTCACAATGCAAATGAAAACTACTAAACTTTCAAGGAAGAAACATAGAAGGAACTTTGGATATGGAACTCTTTTCTTTTGTAATAAACATCATATGCTACAAATACCAAACAAAAATGCACAACAAAATGCAACAACAATTTTTTGTTTTTTTTAATGCTTAGAAAAGGAAATAACTAGTAAATGATATTTTTTCATTTTTCAAAGAACAAACAAGGGAAAGAGAAGAAAAACCCAAGGTTAACATAGAACCTAAGACACTTCTCGAAATCAAGGATTCACTGGAATCCATAGGAGGATCTAACACTTATAAGTTCACGCTTAACCTTGAAAACAAACAAAACAAATAAAGAAGCAACAAACTTTATTTACAAATTACAAGATAAACTGAGCCTTGAACCTATCCAATACAACCAAAAGAGACTCTGAAGAGTTCAGGAATACCTATGAAGCAAATATATTCTTTCTAGGAATGAAAATCCTTTTTTAAAAACCCTTCCAAAATACAGAGACACATGTTGTGCA